>JARYGA010005409.1:0-17820 GCA_030545235.1 Helianthus tuberosus
CCACCCCCCCAAAAACCTAACCCCCCCCCCCCCCCCCCAAGCTAAAATGCTAAAAACTAAACCCCCCAAAAAACCTAAAAAAATCTATAAAAATAAAAAAAAAATCTAAAATTTTTTTTAATATTTTTTATGTTAAAATCGTTACTTTTCCTAGCAAAAAAAAAAATTTAAAAAATTTTTTTTTGGCTACGAAAAGTAGCGATTTTTTTTATAAAAAATATTAAAAAAAAAAATTGTGTGATTTTTAGCTATTTTTAGGCATTTTTTTTTTGTGTTCACATTGGTTCTCGCGGTTCTCGCAATAAGGGGTGGTTCCTACTTCCTAACGGATCTTTGTCCTATATATATATTTATATATATATATTTTTTGACACGCAAACGAGCACATATTATATCAACACAAACAAAACGCCAACATAGCAAGTAGCTACATTGGACCAAATACAACCAAAAGACAAATCATTATATAAAAAAAATTAATTAAATTATTTATCAAATATTTAGCACTCATTTTAATAGAAAGAGGGATAGCATACATGTAAGCATAGAGATATTTTATAGGATGGGCTAAACGTACCTTCCCTTCACAGTTTTCATACCCGTCCCCTAGAAAAATCTCATTTAAAAGTTGTCATATTCAACCCCTATAAAAATGATCATTTTTAAAATGGTTTCTTTAAAAAAAGACTACTATACCGCCATAAGGTCAACGTATGTAACGTCGGAACGAAAAATATAAATTTTAATTAGTTACTTTATGTAAGCTAATATTTTTAAAACTCAAGCTCGGCTAATGAATATCTAGTGAGCGGCTTGGAAATTTGAACAACTTGAAATACTAATTGATCAAGAACAATAAGTTAATCAAAGGAACAATTAAATTTATGCCTCTTTTTCATTTGAATAAGGTTAAATACTAACTAAATCAAGAAAAAGGTTTGTCAAAAAATTAAAATTTTGCCACTGTTCATTTGAATAAGGTGAAATACTAGTTAATAATGAAAAGGTTTGACGTATATTGATATTTAAGATCGGGTGATGGGCTTAGAAATATAAAAAGATAACAAACAAAAGCTCTTTGAGGAGGGGATGAGTTACTATGAACTTGCTTTTGTAAATATTATGGGATAAATTTGGTGAAATAAAAAGTTTGATTTAGATTTGGGTAGGATTAAATCAAAACGAATTGTATTGGTGTTTAGAAACAATGCATACCACATTTTATTAAATGACGAATAACTATACATGTTTAATTAAAAGTATAAACAAAGGGAACATCTTTTAAATAACAAATAAATAACAAACATGCTTAAATAAAGGGAAGATATTTTAAATAACAAACATAAATAACAAACGGGTCTACATGTTTAACAAACATGTTAAAAATTGATTATAAAGAAAGGGAATTAATAACACATGTAAAGCGGGGGCCAATATCATGCAAAACTTCATGAATTAATAACACATGTTTTCACACGGCTATACTAAGGTAGTCAACCTTGATGATTCGACTTTTATAGTGCATGCAAAGAGTAAAACTACCTGCCCATCCGCAAATAAAAACTTTAGTACATAAATAAATATAAATAAGCAGATAATATGTGGTAGTAAAATACCTTTAGGATGTACTTCACATCAAGAAATGTTTCATGTCCTCCTAAGGCCAACGCCTATAACAATCCTCCTAAAATATTTCCGACATTCCTAAATTATTAGAACACCCCAATACGCCCTAAAATACACCCCGTATATGAGAAATAGGCCCTAAATACTTTAATTTTACAAAAATAAAATAAAAACAAAAAATTAAACGCGCTCACGGGCCGCGAAGCCTTTGCTTAGCTTCGTCGCGGGCCGCGACAGCTAGGCCACCAGGAGCCACCCGGTGCTGCCACGTGTCGATAACGTGTTGGGTCTAGTCAACGAGTCAGCCAAGCTAGGGCCTACCCTAGACTTGCTCTTCGCGGGGCGCGACAAGGTGGACGATCAGAACAATAAATAGAGGCCACCAGCTCTCATTTTCAGTCGCTCACAATTCGATCTTTCTCTCTCAAATTCTCTATTGTAGAAATTATACCCGAGCATTATACCCACTAAAATACCAAAGTTCTGCCTCGTTGTAAGTATTTTAAGCCCCGGTTACGTATTAGATACGCTGTCCGATTGATCTAGTGCTCCGTAACGGCGGTTGAGGCTCTGCCCGACGTAGTCGTTGGAGTTCTGTCTCGGGGAGGGTATAACTAGTGTAAAATTTGGGTTATTATACTAACGCGTGTGCATTATTTGAAATTTATAGATTATAACCAGGAAACCACAGGAAATTACCTAAGATAGCAATGTGAGTAATCCTTCTTTTTGCAAACTGCTTTTACAAAACCTCAATTGTTTAAATTATATTTCACAGTGATTGAGTATTTGTAATTCTACAATTATCGTCGGTATGTTGGGGTTTTGTATACAAAATTTGTTACTACACTGTGAGTAGTAACATGACTACAACTCGGGTTGACAGTACCGTGGGTGGTAATTAAAGTAGATGTAAACAAATGTAATTGCTGGATTGCCCTCAATGCTGTAAACTGATAAAACCTGTTTTGAATAAATTGGGATTCACTCACCAGTATTTCTCACTGACAAAATGTTTTTAAACGCGTTTCAGGTAACCAAATGTGAAAGCCAAATAGAAGTTAGCTGGAGAGCTCTGAAGGCTTGGAAAAGTGGCTATAAAAGTTACCTAAATAAAGAAGATGTTTTATTTCAATAAAATAGGGTTTATCCCTATAAACAAGTTTGTAACGAAAACTTGGGTTTTTTCCCAATATGTTTATTATTATAAAATATGGTGTTATACTCTGATAAAATATTTCCTAACTACGGTCCTGATGAAATTTCCGCTACCAATTAATGATAAACACCGATACCACCATCTCTGAGTAGGCCGCGGCCGCCCGCCTCCCGAGGCAGGGGTCGGGGGTTGCGTATATTTTATCTGACACCAAAATTTTATCTGTTATGTTAGGAAATTATCTACGGGATTATGTGCGTATATTATTGTTTTGTGTTATTTGATAATTTGTTAATTTACAGTATGAGTGATCAAGGACCTTCAAACGCTTACCGTCAACTGTCTAGTTCACCTAAGGATGAAGAAACTTCTTCCCAGCCTATCCCCTCGGGGTACTCAGCTGATACCGAATAAGGGATCTTTGTATTTAAGGCACAGTCCGAAGAGCCATTCCCTCCTAAAAAGAGAGGATGGTTCAGTCGGGGAGCGCACGAGCGTAGAAAAAGAATGAGAAAGTTGCAGCAACAGCGGGCCTTAGCAACGGCCAAAAGAGAAATGAATGCTCAAACCCAGGATATACTCAATAGGAGATTAGCTAATTTTCACATATTAGCTACCACAGCTGCAGACCCAAATTTAGAACAACTCATTGCACCACAGCTGTTACCACTGTTTCCCACACAACCTATGGAAATTAAACCAAACCCAGTAGACCAAATTCCAGTACCTGCTTTTGACCCGGCTGAAATCCCTAGAGTCCCAGCACCCCATCCCCCAGACTTGACCACAGGGATTATCAAGAACTTTACCCAATAGTGGAACCCATGCAAAACCCAGTAGCACCCTATCCCAACCTGGACCCTCTAGATCCATATTGGGATAATGACCAGTATATCAGGGAAATCTTAGAGAACCCATACCCACACGAAGAACCGATGCCCCAGTTTCCTGACCCAATACCAGCACCAGCCCCACCCATGAGTACTAAGAATGTGCAGGAACTCTGAACGTTTGGTGAGGAGTTGTTAGATGAAAGTGAAAGGATAAGACAGATAGGTGAAAGGCTCGTTTGGAAGTATGGCGAGCGTAACATGCAATTTTGGATGAACCCTTATCAGTAATAGTAATAATAATAATAATAATAATAATAATATATACCTATATGTTTGTAAGTTGAAAAAAATATATATCTATATGTATATCCCCTAAAATAGATAATAGCTACGGATGCATACTAGTATTGTACTTTAGATTTCAGTTACAGTTTGTAATAGACACATATATATAAAATAGAGTAAATGTCGCAATGTCCGATGATTTTGGATCAATGTGCTTGTTGTGTAATTGTTTGCATTAGATATTGTCCTATGATATTAATACGTGGTAAATGTTTATAATCCAGATGGACAACGAAGTGAATCAAGAAAATCCGAATAACGATAATAACGGAAACCAAGTAGATAACAGTGTCATCCAACACATAGTGGCACAAGGAATTATAGACACAATGCCATATATTATCAAAACGGTTAAGGAAGCATGGTTGCAAAAGTCGCTAGGCGCTCCCTAGTCGGGCGACCGGGGAGTTGAGAGTACTCGATGTACGCGGAGAGTACTCGGGGAGTACTCGGACATGTTAAATTATAAAGAAATTACTTTTTGGAGATTAAATATATGTCAAATAACACAAATTTACTAATATTTATAACAAAATACGTGAAAATGATATTCATTCTTTAATATGATAGGCATAGACATTTTGTTTTATTATTATTTAAGTCAAACTAGGCCCGAATTGACCTACTAGATCCAATTTTGGCCGAGGTTGACCGCGTTTGACCGACTTCGAGTAATTAGGCGGAGTCAAAGAAAGTCGCCTCGGCAGCCTGCCTTGTAGCGACTACTCGGGGAGTAGTCGGCCTTGGAAACCTTGTTTTACAACCATGTAAGGAAGTGGAAAATAATAAAAGTAATAATGGAAGTAAACGACCACCTACTGAACCCGATCACAGCATAAACAATGGACCCTTACTTAAAGTGCCTATACCAAAAAGAAGAAGAACCATGTCTTATGGTTGTTCTTACAAAGAATTCTAGTCTTGTAAACCAATAGAATTCTCTGGCAATGAAGGAGCCATTGCAGCTCTACGCTGGATAGAAAAGACTGAGGCAGTCTTAAAAATAAGCAAGTGCGCAGAAGAAGATAAGATCATGTTTGCTTCCAATTTATTTAAGAGTGCAGCTCTAGAATGGTGGAACACTATTCTCCAGTCTAGGGGAAGTCACAGGGTCTATAATATGGAATGGAATGAGTTTAAGAACATGGTGGAAAGAAAAGTTTGTCCTCCCAATGAAAAGAAACAGATAGCTAAATGCTAATAAATTGTTAAACCTTAGAATGACTGGAGTAGACAGCAAGGGTTACACTACTACATTCTTTGAATATGCTAGAATAGTACCAACCCTAGCATCACCAGAACCAGTATTAATCTCCCGTTACATCTGGGGATTAATCAGTGAAATTAGACATGTAGTCAAGGCAGCCAGACCACAAACTATAGAAGAAGCTGTAGAACTAGCAAATACCTTGACTGATGAATTAGTACGTACCCAAGAAGAAAACCAAAGGAAGAACCTAGCTCATAGGCTTACCCAGGAATTTCGCTACGGTAATTCAAACCGTGGGAAAAATATAGGTTCTACCTCTACACCTTACTGTAAAGCCTGTAAGAAGAAGCATTCATGAAGATGCTTCACCTACTACAATTTCTGCAAGATACCAGGACACAAGGAAGAAGACTGTAGGAAGAAAGCCAGCAATGGAGTATGCTTCAATCGTGGAGAAAAAGGTCATATCAAACCAAATTGTCCGAAACTAGCTCCAGCCATGAACAACAAAACTACTAAGAATGCTAGAGCATTTGTTCTGACTGCAGAAGAAGCCAAAATGATTCCGGACGTGATTGCCGGTACATTTTTAGTTAATGATGTTTTTGCCAAAGTATTATTTGACTCTGGTGCGAACCAAAGTTTTATTAATACTTCATTTTGCAAAATTCTCAATCAACGATTAACTAAACTTCAACAAAAATGTCTAGTAGAAACAGCAAATGGAGAATCCATTAAGATTACTGAAATCTTGCAGGGAGCAAGAATAGAATTTTTAAATCAAAAGTTTATTGCAAATCTTTACCCAATGAATCTGGCAGGATTTGATATTGTATTAGGAATGGATTGGTTAATAGCCAATAAAGCCAGTATTCTATGTGATCAAAAGTCAATACAAATAAATTCACCAAAAGGTGAAAAGATCACAATTAAAGGAGATAAGCCAACTAGATCCATGAAATTCATTTCTGTAATGAAAACAGCAAGCTGTGCAAGAAAAGGATCACTAGTGTATATGATTTCCAAAATCATTCACACTAAAGGAAAGGAAATAAAAGATATCCCCGTAGTCAATGTTGTAGAAGGCGCTAGGCGCTAGTCGGGCGGTGGTAGCCTAGGGATTAATCGGAATGGGATTTTTATATGTATTTTTTCAAAATTATATATATACCCAATAATATAAAAATAATACTTCAAAATTCACATAAATACTTCAAGTTTCAGAAAGTATGGTTCGATTTTGACCAATTTTGACCGCCTAGGACTGATTTTGACCGATTAATATTGTCCGATTAATCTGATTTTTGACCGCCTAGGACCGCCTAGGTACCACCTTTGACCGAATTTGACCATGGCCGATTAATAGACCGACTAGCTCAAAATTAGGTAGTAAGTGGCCGCCTAGCGCCTAGGCGCCGATTAATCAGCCGCCTAGGCCGATTTCTGCAACACTGCCCGTAGTATCTCAATTTTCAGACATATTTCCAGAAGAACTACCAGGATTACCGCCGGACAGAGAAGTCGAATTCAGAATTCTTCTACTACCAGGAACAGCACCAATTGCCAAAGCACCTTACCGTTTGGCACCTGCAGAAATGCAAGAGCTAAAGAAGCAGTTAGACGAACTGTTAGAAAAAGGATTCGTACAGCCAAGCTCATCTCCATGGGGAGCACCGATCTTATTTGTCAAGAAGAAAGATGGGTCAATGCGTATGTGCATTGATTACCGAGAATTAAACAAAGTTACGATTAAAAATCGGTACCCATTACCGAGAATCGATGATTTGTTTGATCAGTTACAAGGAGCTCGATTCTTTTCTAAGATCGACTTACGCTCAGGATATCATCAATTAAAGGTACAGGAAGAGGACATTCCTAAGACCGCCTTCAGAACAAGATATGGACATTATGAATTTACTGTCATGCCATTTGGTTTAACCAATGCCCCAGCCGCATTTATGGACATGATAAACTGAATATGTAAGCCATATTTGGATAAATTCATAATTGTCTTTATAGATGATATTCTCATTTACTCTAAGAGTAAAGAGGAACATGCAACGCATCTGCATGCACTCCTTACCTTATTGAGAAAAGAAAAGCTTTATGCTAAATTCTCGAAGTGCGAGTTTTGGTTAGAAGAAATGCAGTTTCTTGGACATTTAGTTAATCATGAAGGAATTCATGTGGATCCCACAAAGATCGAGGAAATTACTAAATAGAAAACCCCTGAATCACCAACAGAGGTTAGAAGTTTTCTAGGACTGGTCGGTTATTATCGACGGTTTATTAGAGATTTTTCTTGAATAGCCATCCCCTTAACTAAGCTAACCTGTAAATCTGTTAAGTTTGAATGGGGACCAAAACAAGCAGAAGCCTTTAGAATTCTTAAACAAAAAATTAAACGGCTTTCGAGTCAGCTAAGCTATGGCCTACCCTAGACTTGCTCGCGGGCCGTGAAGACTAGGTCTTCGGCTTTCGCGGGGCGCGACAAGGTGGACGATCAGAACTATAAATAGAGGCCATCAGCTCTCATTTTCAGTCGCTCACAATTCGATCTTTCTCTCTCAAATTCTCTATTGTAGAAATTATACCCGGGCATTATACCCACTAAAATAGCAAAGTTCTGCCTCGTTGTAAATATTTTAACCCCCGGTTACGTATTAGATATGCTGCCCGATTGATCTAGTGATCCGTAACGGCTGTTGAGGCTCTACCCGACGTAGTCGTTGGAGTTCTGTCTCGAGGAGGGTATAACTAATGTAAAATTTGGGTTATTATACTAACGCGTGTGCATTATTTAAAATTTATAGATTATAACCAGGAAACCACAAGAAATTACCTAAGATAGCAATGCGAGTAATCCTTCTTTTTGCAAACTGTTTTTACAAAACCTCAATTGTTTAAATTATATTTCACAGTGATTGAGTATTTGTAATTCTACAATTATCGTCGGTATGTTGGGGTTTTGTATACACAATTTGTTACTACACTGTGAGTAGTAACATGACCACAAGTCGGGTTGACAGTACCGTGGGTGGTAATTAAAGTAGATGTAAACAAATGTAATTGATGGATTTCCCTCAATGCTGTAAAATGATAAAACCAGTTTTGATTATATTGGGATTCACTCACCAATATTTCCCACTGACAAAATGTTTTTAAACGCGTTTCGGGTAACCAAATGTGAAAGCCAAAAAGAAGCCAGCTGGACAGCACTGAAGGCTTGGAAAAGTGGCTATAAAAGTTACCTAAATAAAGAAGATGTTTTATTTCAATAAAATAGGGTTTATCCCTATAAACCTGTTTGTAACGAAAACTTGGGTTTTATCCCAATATGTTTATTATTATAAAATATGGTGTTTTACTCTGATAAAATATTTCCTAACTACGGTCCTGATGAAATTTCCGTTGCCAATTAATGATAAACACCGATACCACCATCTCTGAGTAGGCCGCGGCTGCCCGCCTCCCGAGGCAGGGGTCGGGGGTTGCGACAACGCCTAAAACAAAAAATATATTAATCTGTTAAATTAACAAATAACAATAAATCTAAATAATGAATATTAAAAAAAGCATTACTAAATATCTCGTATACCTTCATAAATATATCGAGATCTTCATCCGGTCGTATTCCTGCAACTTTCTCTCGTCTTGTAAGTGCAGTAAGCATATCTACAATGGACACCTACCAGTCATCATTTTCGCACAAAAAAAACATGCGTGTTACATATAACATACCGAACAAAAAGAATCACCAAGAGCTTATCGTATTTAAACCCAACACCCTGACATTGTGCAGATAAGTCGAGTGTTTCTCTAACCGTCATTTCTGCAATATGTCAATCTTGTTGACTGACATACGCCGATGTTCTTTGAGGAAAAAACTCCTTAAAACCATGGCCTTTGTAGGAGATTTTTCCTGACACCTTAGAGATAATCAACGTGTTAAATGAAGCCCTCTAATTGCAAATACTATCATCATTATTATTTACATTATAACAGAAAAATTGTGTACCTACAAATGATTTTCGAGGCGTCCAGCTAAGGCCAGCAACAGAGTCGTCTTTCTTGAGTTTGAGGACCAAGAAGCAATGTCATTCTACATATATAAAGTAACCCATCAGTATATAAATAATTAACGTTTACTTCAACAACCATATTTTGACTTGATTTTGCACCTTGATGGTCTGATAATCCCACTAACGTCATCTAAAATCATCAGTTTTCTTCGGTAGTCCCTTCTTGCCACCACATGTGTCACAAAGACACAATAATCCACATCCTTTTTATCACACCTGATAGTCCCTGCTCTACAAGTTTCACCTAATCAACAGCTAACTTAACATCAACAAAATACTAAAAATATAACATAACATCCCTAATTTCAGTTCAAAGATGTGAATGTATACCTTTGATCCCTCAAAGATGTGAATGTATACCTTTGATTTCAGTTCAAAAAGAGATATTTCATCATACTATAAATAAAAATGAAATAAATAAAAATGAAATAAAATACTGAGGTTGAAAAAACAATATAAAAGACTTAAGATAGTAGGCCAATAGTAATATATGAATAAGAAGTAAAAAAAAATAGAAATGGTCCATTTGTGGAAATGAAGCATTTAATCATATCATAAATAAAAGTAATATAAAATATCGAGGTTGAAAACCAATATAAAGGACTTAAGAGTTAAGACAGTAGGCTAACAGGGTTTGGATGTACCTTCTGCAAGTGATAGTGTTTGTCAAATTCTAACTATACAAACATTTTATAGATAAAAAATTGAAAAAAAACTTTAGATTGATATTTATCATACCTGCCCAATCGACACAATCATAGGATCTTTCATCAATTCAAATGATATCGGACACCTAAAATCATCGGGAATCACAGGAGATTGATGCCTCATCACACTCCTTTCCCCCTCCCCCATATCAACTTCTGGATTACGCAACATCACACAACCTTTAATTTCCTTTAAAATAAACGACATCATATCAATGCAATTTTCTTCAGGACATCCATCAGTCGCTAACATCATATCATGAATGGCAGTTGATTCCCTCCTTAGATCGGTAACAGTTGTGAGATGCAGCTTTTTAGATAGTCTTTTGATTGTTTCAAGATCAGGCTCGTTTCCCTTATTCACCGTAGCCAAATCTCGCTGAAGCTGCAAATCAAAAGAATCCATTCTCCCTTTTTCTCTCTTAAATTGTACATGCACAAGTTCAATCTAAAAACATAAAATTTGGTTAGTCATATAGATTTAGAAATATATATATATATAAAAAAAAGTTTTATGTTCTCTTTGAAAGAAAGAAAGAGACCTGTTTATGAACTTCCTTAGATATTGGGTCTTTGATAACGAATTTGGCTCAACGCCTCTTCAATATGTGTTGTTACTACAAGAAACTTGCCTGCAATTTTCTCAGTTTGAAGCGCCTGTAATAAAGAGTAACAGACTAACTTTCAAACCAATGTGTTAAATAAAGCCCTTTAATTGCAAATACTATCATCATTATTATTTACATTATAACAGAAAAATTGTGTACCTGCAAATGATTTCCGAGGCGTCCAGTTAAAGTCAACCATATTATAGCTATTATGAGCCGAATAAGAATCTTGATAAAGCAAGAAGGCCACCCTTTCAAAACCCTAGGTCCCAAAGAACCTCCTAATGCAGTCAACTAAGCCAAACAAATCCACAATAACACATTCTTCATCGCCCTTATTAACATCATCTTATAACTCATTAATGTCTTCATTTTTTTATGAAAGAAATGATTGTTGGTCAACTAAATGATACTTAACCTTGTCAATATAAATATATTTTTATTATTCTTTATGAAGAAAAACTAGATATAAGTGGATTGTACTACAATAAAATATTGGATTCGAAACCAATAGTGGTTTCAACCACTGTTTTAACCCAACAGTGGTTTCAAACCACCGTTTTAACCCAAAAGTGGTATCAACCACTGTTTTCTCCACAAAACACTGTTTTAACCTAATAGTGGTTTCAAACATCTATTTTATTTTCTAACATCTGTTCACAACAATAGAGGTTTCAAAACATAAAACAAACCTTTTTCCAAATACATGTTTCATAACAAACAGAGGTTTAAGTATTGTGTTCGAATTAAAACCAGATAAAAAGGACTCTTCATATGAAACTTGATAGTTCTTCAACCATTTTAAAACCTTCTAACTGAATACGTATGGTGTTCAAATTTTAGATAGAGATTTGGTTACACAACGATATGAAAGTTTGTTTTGTTGACTCTACATCTAAAACTAACAGATGAAATTGGTATATAACTTGCATCACACCCAAAACCCCTAAAATTAAATGTATTTCAAACAACTAACTCAATTAATGTATAGATTGCAAATAAAGAAGAAACAATTTAGCGTTCAGATCTATACCAGAAGATGAACGGTGAAAAGCAAAACCCTCCAAATTGACTTCAATCAAAACCTGGATGAGACGCCAAGTTCAACAAAACATTGAACCAATTAAATCACAGAAAAATAACAATAAATGATTCTCAATCAAAACCTCGATGAGATAAATAAAACGTGATAATCAAATCAAACATGATATAAAAAGGAAGAAAACATGATTTGAAGAAGAAGATGAAGAAAAAACCATGTACCCTTTTCGGATAATCATATGAAGATGGAGATTGATAGTCGTTGTTGCCAGGGTTTTTGTAAAAGTACGTGCATTTTAATCCAGCAGGAATTGATTTACTTTATTTGTAATCGAGCTGGACGATCAACATACATCAATTAAACCATCAACGCAGCTAGGGTTTCAATTGTGATCTATAAATCGAGTAAATTATGAACCGATGAACATGAAGCTGAATATGAACAGATATAGAACATACCATGGCTATAATAGATATAGAAGAGCGATTAACGTTGTGTGAAATTGAAGGAGAAATTGAGATTTCGTCGAAAGAAAAATTAGGGTTTTGTTTGTGCGAAACCAATATCTCAACGATGGAACTTGGGAAAGAAGTCTGAAGAAAAAATAGGCATACTTATTCAAACAAATCATCGCTAACATACTTGTTCTTGTGTGAGAGCAGAAAAATAAGCAGAGCTTCTTGGAGTATGCAGGAGATAGGTGAGGGATTTGGGAGGAGGAAGGGGAGTGGTACAGAATCATGTATGTTTTATATGTATCAGAAATAATGGTTTGAATTTTGAATCTGGAGCCATAATTTTGAATTTTGGATTTTGAATGTGGGAAGAGGTTTTGAATTTTGAATGGTGGGCAGAGGTTTGGATTTTATATAAATAAAATGTATTTTAAAGTGATTTTATATTAAGCTTTATGATGCAATAATGACATAAGAAAGACATTGTTGGCTAGCCTGGATGGCTGCCACCTCAGCTTTTCTTATGTCATGCTCATTTGCCCTTTTATAGAAAGTATAGACTAAAAGAAAAACAAAACAAAACACGAAAAGAAGGCTTGAATCATATTATTTGTAAAAATTACGGGAGGGGTATAACAAGTAAAAATAAGGTAAGAGGAGGTACGTTTAGCAACACCTATTTTATTCTTTCAAAAATAAATAAAATAAATAGAGATATTTCATTTTTTTGAACGACAAAGAATCTCACGTGTAAACACACCCTTCTCGGGGCTATGTCCAAGGTCGAGTCCTCGACCGTCATGAGAGCATGCCTCTATGATGCGTTGGAACTGGATGAAATCCATAAACCCTCATCTCGTCAGGTTCGAACCCGGGATTAAAGTCCTAATTCGTCCCTTCATCCAAATGTCCTTCGGAAATTGCCCAAGCGAGAATCAAACATGCATCTCCACGAGGGAAGACAGATCATTAGACCACTAGACCAACATCTTTTTAGCTCGTACATTTACGTTGAGCAAGTGTTCTGATCTGGGAAAATTGAAACTTCCATATAACTATAATCATCAACTGGTTTATTCGTATATAAGACACAACTAGTAATAAGACTCACACGCGTTGCGGCGCGGGTACTTCGTAAATATCGAACGGATTAGTCCAAGCATTAACTATGTGATGTGTTAACCATATGAAAACGCACGTTCTGACGTATCCGATTGAACTCGATTTATCCTATAGTTGCATTGCGATTGGATCAAAACGTAAAGTAAATCGAATTTTCATCATACAATCATAACGTATTATACGCGATCTGACTAAATCGAATTTATATCGTCAAGCCAAAAACTCTCGAGGGGGTCAAAGTGGCATTTACAAAGTTCATAAAAAGTTAAGTAGTTAAAAATTGCATTTTCTAAACTTAAGGGCTAAGAAAAAGTAAAGATAAAATTTGATAAAGTTTTTGGGTAAGAAGGAAACTATAACAATGTTGGGGCTGAAAAGGAAACTACCACAAAGTTGGGGTGTCAAAAGCAAACTATTTGTAAAATAGAATAGTAGTTTTGGGACTAAATTTGTCATTTTATAAAACTTTGAAGATAGCAAAGTCAAGGGGCCAAAATTATAAAAAAAAAGGAAACACACAATTTTTTTAAATACTTTATATAAAAAAAGCGCTAATTTTCATCACAAAAAAACATTATTTTATTTTTTATTACAAAGTTAGCTATTTTTATAAAAAAATATAAAAAAATTGTGTGTTTTTTAGATCTTTTAGGTTTTTTTTGGGGGATTAGCTTTATGGTTTAGTTTTTAGCATTTAGCTTAGGTTGGGGGGGGGGGGGGTTAGGTTTTTGGGGGGTGGGGGTTAGGTTTATTAGGGGTGGGGGTGGTTTAGGTTTTTGGGGGGTTTAGCTTTATGGTTTAGTTTTTAGCATTTAGCTTGGGGGGGGGGGGGGTGGGGACTAGGTTTTCTGGGCGGTGGGTTAGTTTTTTTTAGGTTTTAGGTGATGTAGTGAGTTTATTTTGTTGTGTTCACATTGGTTCTCGCAATAAAGGTGGTTCTCGCATAAACCCTACCGTATATATATATAATAAGAGAAGGATCCGTTAGGAATCACCCTTTATTGCGACAACCAGTGTGAACACAACCAAAAATACCTAAAAATCTAAAAAACACACAAACAAATTTTTTTAATATTTTTTTTTATAAAAATCGCTACTTTTCGTTAATATAAAAATTAAAAAAAATATTTGGATACTAAAACTAGCGATTTTTATTAAAAAAATCTTAAAAAAAATTGTGTGTTTTTTAGATTTCTTTAGGTTTTTTGAGGGTTTAGTTTTATGGTTTAGTTTTTAGCATTTAGCTTGGGGGGGGGGGGGGGGTGCTAGGTTTTTGGGGGGGTTTAGTTTTTAGCATTTAGCTTGAGATGGGGGGGGGGGTACGGTTTATATGTGCGTAAAATACAACATATAAATTAATAACAAATAAGGCGTAAAATCAACCCTTTTTCGGTACTAATGTTGGAAAAGGTATGTTTCTTTGTTTCTTTTTAGTATAAAGGATCAAAAGATTAAACGCACATAAGGAACAAATTAACAGTAGAAACATACTTAAATGCAAAGAAGAAGGATTGACACGACTTGCCAAGCCCCCATCCACATCCAAACCAACAAAAATAACAAAAACAGAAGCTCAGGCACGGGGCCGTGCCGACCAGGCATAGGGCCGTGCCCAGTCAAGATTTCCTGCAGAAAAAGACAACAACAAAAGACAAACCAACAAGGGGCCGTGCCAACTCAACAGTAGAAACATACTTAAATGCAAAGAAGAAGGATTGACACGACTTGCCAAGCCCCCATCCACATCCAAACCAACAAAAATAACAAAAACAGAAGCTCAGGCACGGGGCCGTGCCGACCAGGCATAGGGCCGTGCCCAGTCAAGATTTCCTGCAGAAAAAGACAACAACAAAAGACAAACCAACAAGGGGCCGTGCCAACTCAACACGGGGCATGATCAATTCTAAGATTCGTAAAATCTAGATTAATACAACAAGTACAATTGCCATTGGACATGCTGTTGACACACGGGGCTGTGTTAGTACAAGATCTGACAACTTTAGTTAATGAAGAAGAGAGAGAATGAAGGCCACGGATCGTGCCAGGTGGGCACGGGCCATGTGAACAGTCTGATTTCAGCTATAAATAGGGGTGCTTGGTTCCATTCCAACTCATCCCTTGGCAAACCACTTCTCTCACACTTGACACCACTCCACCACCACTACGACTACAACACCAACACCCACCACCATCATTCATCTTTCATCTTTTAGAGCGTGTAGTAGTCTCAGGATCCAAGATCGATCGTAAGAGTTCTTACCAAACAAAGGCCATGCTTGGCTAAACTCTTACATCGCTTGGTAAAGACAAATCTTTTATGTATTACTTTTGACTTCCAACCTTTGGCTAACTTTTTATTTCGGTATGTAAAAATGACTTTAATAACTAGTTTTCTATATTGAAGGCGAAATTTACTTAATCATTTCTTCAAGTTTTGTTGGTTCACTCATTTGTATCTTTACGGTCTATATAAAGCACGTTAACTGCCTAGAAGGGGATTTGAAGGGTGTTTGGGTAAAGTTCTTGCCTCGTTCAATGTATAGATCCTGTGAGGACCTGATTCAAGCTTAGTAGGACTTCCCTTGAGGCAGATAACATCAAATTGGGGGAAGTAAGAACCGCTTGTAATCCCTTATCTATAAACTACTATTAAAACATTAAACTGACCTTCCGGAACTGTATCCTTGCTGACTCAGACCAATAGGTTGAGGGTAACTCTACTTGGAATGGGGCCTACCAGTTTTCGCATTAATAACTTACTTAATTGTC
Organism: Helianthus tuberosus; assembly: GCA_030545235.1. NCBI lineage: Eukaryota > Viridiplantae > Streptophyta > Magnoliopsida > Asterales > Asteraceae > Helianthus > Helianthus tuberosus. The sequence goes on from JARYGA010005409.1 coordinate 15,959, forward strand.
TTTTAATAATCCGACCTTGTGGGACTGTATCCCTACTGACTCAGACCAATAGGTTGAGGGTAACGCTGCCAGAAGGGGGCCTACTACTATGACTTAAAGATAATCTCTTAAAAAGCCTAAAGTGCGGAAATTATAAAATGATACATAAAAGAGGAGTTGGAACCAAGTGATTTCTTCTTGTCTATTTATTTTCCTTATAATTTTTTTTTTCATTTTCTGGTTTATCTTTTAATACATTCAAAACTTTTTATCAAAATTTGGTTAGATTAGACGTTAACGATAAGCCGGTACTAAAAGCTCTTGTGTCCTTGGACGACCTTGGTATCTTGCCATCACTATACTATATCTGCGATGGATGCACTTGACCTAACGTGTATAGAGTGAGTATTATATCGTGTTTTATAAATTTAAAGCTTGATTCGCGAGTAAAAAAATGCTTAAAATATATCTAAAATTTATACCTACACCCGCACACTTCAAGTTTTTGGCGCTGTTGTCGGGGTCACAAGGATTTTGACAAAGCTTAATTTTAAAGGCCTAGTCATTCTATCTTTTCTTTTTTAGGTTTTTCTTCTTTTTCTATAAAATTTTCATTGTCTTCAAAAGTGACACGGGGCGGTATGTGATCTACATGGGGCCATGTCACCTCTCCAGTAACCTCAGAACTATTTTCTGCCATATACAGATTGCAGCACGGGGTCATGTTAATCAAACAAGGGGCATTGTCAGATCAATAGTTTGTAAGAAAATAGTAACCGCCTGATCCCGACGGTTTTAAACATTCTAGAAAACATGGATGTTTATGATTATCTTTACCCCCGCCACTCTTTTGGTATGGAGCGAGTTATGTGGTGGAATGCATGAAGAATTAGAATGTGGCATTCTAAACTTCACTCCCCACTACTTAGCCCCATCGTTTTCCTATGACGATCACCTTAAGATGGGCGGGAGTAAAAACGATAATAACGTCCATCCACCTGAACCCCATCAAACCTCTTACCTAGGAGACTTAGAAGACATAAGTCAAATAGAAAAGAGGATTCTCCCAAAGCTCAATGAAATAGAATCCATGATGAAGGAGCGATGTTCATCAAGGAATCTAAGTAAAGGAGAATCGATGGAGGAACAATCAGGTATAAACAACACCGAGACTAACAAACCTACCTTAGACGCTTGCGAATACGAAGGCGATAGTCCTCCCTGTATCGACCTCGCGATGACAGTCCCCTTTACAGTGTGTGAATTTCACACCGACGGTTTGGACAGGAGCGAGCCGAATCACACCTTCTTTAATAAGATCCCGGATAAATTAAATAAGGGAACGTTCCGTTTTCCCATTTTTAAATTAGGATTCTACCTTTCTGACAACCTCTTGCGTTTTCGTGCCTCTCGCTGGAGCCTAAGGTATATCCAGCAATACAGTGTTGTTCTAACCAGTAAGAAACCACCCGATATAGAATAGTTCCTTAAAAACCTTAGAGAAACTTCATAAAAACCCTGAAACACGGGCTGTGTTCCTCAAACACAGGGCCATGTTCAATTTTCTGCCAAACATGGGGGTGTGCCCCTCGTATTTTTCAACACGGGGTCGTGTCAATCTTCACAAAGGTCGTGTCTCACTAACGGACAACGTTCTCTAACTCATATAGGCAACACGGGGCCGTGTTACCCAGGCACGGGGCCGTGTAGACGTTCTGTCACTATCTATAAAGTCATCCTTGAGCTGAATGTTTGGAGCCATTCCAAAAAGACCAAGATCCTGCAGATCTTGCACACATACCCCAAAAGGTATGTTCTTGAAAAGGTTTTCTACAACCTTCTTATCTTTGCTTCTTATAGTCATTTCCTATTTTTCCTTCCAC
>JARYGA010005410.1:0-89655 GCA_030545235.1 Helianthus tuberosus
AAAACCGGTATAAAACATAAGCTTTTCGTAAACCATTTGTGTCAGATAAATCTTGCTTGTAAAATGGTTTATAAATATGTAATTCTTGTATGCTTTGCAAAAAGTGCATGTCTTTCCACCCCGAAAACATTTAGAAAAATGTAAAACCGTAAAAGGTGGGGTTATGAACTCACCTGAATATTCCTGTGCAAAGCTAGCTATATACGATGTCGTTTCCAAGATGAGACTCGCTAGCGTGCATTCTACAATATTCCTAACACGGAATATCTTATAAGTTTCTAATTAATGCGGTAACTAATCTACGTGTTACCGAGCTCTACCGAATCGTTAACTGAACGATTTGACGGTTTGTTTGTTAAATTGATGAAAATGATAAAGTTATACTTGTTAGCTCATTTTAACGTCATTAAGTATTTACAAGTCTTGAAAAGACTTAGTTTCTCATGAGAACTAAAGTATATATATATTTATATAAAAGTATATAAATATATCAGTAGAATTTCGCTAGTCGTATTTGAGAAGTCGTACCTGTATGTAACGAGTGTTATATGAAAAGAATAAACTCGTATTATATATATCGTATGCCGTTTGGGGCGTTTGAAATAAATATAAAAGCTTATATTTATTTTATAAAAGAATCGTCGTTGTACAAATACATAAACTGTATTTATTTTTATAAAAGCATTCGTATTGTTTAATACTTGAAATAAATATACAACTATATTTATTTTGTAAAAACGAATTCATGTTGTTCGACATTTGAAATAAATATAAAAACTTTATTTATTTTTATAAAACAAATTCGTGTTAGGCGATGTTTGAAATAAATATAATAATTATATTTATTTTGCATAATAGTTTACGTCGTCGTCGTTTTTGTAAGTTATAAAGTGTCCTTGTAAACGAATAGTCATTTGTATCTTGTTTTATAAAAATCACTCGATATTAATAATTGTTGTTTTGCTATAAAGTGCGTTTTGTTTTTGGGTTTTCTCGAAAAACGGGCAGAGTTTCCCCTGTTTTTGGTCGCCCCGACAACACAAGTTGTCGTCATTTTTCAAAATTCAATCAAGATTCACTCAATATATGTATGATTTCGTCAAATATATCAAACGTAACTATAATCAATCGGTTCGAGCTCGTTATCACATAATAAAAATAAGGAACAATTAACGTAAATACTATTCGTTTTAAATCTTTTTACCGAATCTTTGTGTGGAAACGCCGAAAATAAGTCAGCTGAGTTGATCGGGTCAACTGAGTTGACCGAGTCGAACCGAGTCGCACCGAGTCGAACCGAGTCGAAACGAGTTGCACCGAGTCGTACCGAGTTGCACCGAGTCGAACCGAGTTGCACCGAGTCGAGCCCCGAACCCGAACTGATCTGTTGACTCGCTTGACCGGGTTAACCGAAACCAAAACTGAATCTAATCGAACCCGTTCTGAGATGAGACTGAACCTGAAAACCCGAACATATATGGAGCCGCCCTTGACCAGTGTTGACCCGGACCCGCTCCGAGACACGAAACCGAGTCACAGATCGCCGGCCACCATCCAAGCTGAACCGAGCCGAGTTTGATTCGAAACTGAACCACGCTATAAATCGAAACAGAACCACCACCTGAACCGGAGCTCGTCGGATAACAACGTCATGGACCGCCGGACTTTAACATCGACCGCCGGTCCGAGTCTTTGACCGCTGGTCCGAGTCTCCGACCGCCTGCTGACCACCATCGAAACCACCATCATACATCATCAGCCGCATCTCATCATCTTTGACAACAACCGGCCGGTTAATAACACCGACCATCGAGTAATCGGACCGACCGGCGGTCCGAGTCTCCAACCGCCGGTTCTCTCTCCCTCTCTTTCTCATCTCTCTCTCTCTCTCTCTCTCCTGTCGATCTTTGTGTCTTCATCATCCTCGCCGGTGGACTAACTGTCGGACCCGTCGCCGGAGTCCGGCGACCAGAACCTGAGTGAGAGAGGGAGATGAGGCTAGTGTGGGTGTGTAGTTGTTTAACGGAGAAAGGAAGGAGAAGGGGGGGTCACCGGAAATTCATCGTCACCGCCACAGACGACGGCGCCGCCGCCGGTCGGTCGCCGGAGGTCGGCCGGATGTTCGCCGAGAGGGAGAGAGAGCAAATGTGAGGGTGTGTTTGGTTTGTTGTCTGTAACAAGAAAAATGAAGGTCAAGTGGGTGTAGCCCACTTTTATAGGCAGTTCATGTGTAATGGGCTTTGGGCTTGGGCCCAAGGCCCACAAGCCCAAGGCTCGCGTTTTTAGTGGCCCGTTAATCTCTACGAATCCGTTAACGCACCCGGTTATCATAAAAAATATTGTATATAAATTTTTTTTTTTTTTGGATAAAATGGTGAATAATAGCGTCACTTGTCGCGTAATATTCAGCAGGTTTCCTGTAAATCACCACACGCGCACTGTATATTCGAATAAACGTTCCTGGGTACTCCAAGGGCCTAATTAAGTTTATTTGCGCTGTAAACACTATTTAATGTCGCGTAAATCGCTTGTTAATCACGTAATTAAGAGCGTAAATTACCGGTTGTCACACAGTGGGTCGTTTACTATCACGTTTACTTTTATTATCTGCTTCTTTAACCGTTTTGATAATATATGGCATTGGATCTATTATCCCTTATGCCACTATGTGTTGGATGGCACTGTTATCCACTTTGTTTCCATTATTATTGTTGTTCGGGTTATCGTTATCCAGGTTATTGTTACTCTGGTTATCGTTATTCTGGTTTTCCTGGTTCACTTCGTTGTCCATCTGAATTTTAAACATTTGCCACTTATTAATATCACAAAATAATATTTAATGCAAACATTCACATAACAAGCATATTGATCAAAAGCATCGAGCATTGCGACTTACTCTTTCTTATATATTATACATCTAATACAAACTAGAATTTAAAATTACAATACTAATATGCATCACTAACCACAAAGTGGTCTATACTACGATATATATATATATATATATATATTATTACTATCACCATCACTGATATAGGTTCATCCAGAACTCCATATTACGCTCGTCGTACTTCCAGACGAGTCGTTCTCCAACCTGCCTCATCCTCTCGCTACTTTCTAAAATCTCTTCCCCGAAAGTTCGGAGTTCTTGCACATTCTCTGCACTCATTGGGGGTGCAGGTGCTTGTACTAGATCTGGGTACTGTGGCACGGGTTCTTCCTAAGGATATGGATTCTCTAGGATTTCCATAATGTATTCATCATTATCATAATAGGGATCTAGAGGGTCCAGACCTGGGTAAGCTGCTAGGTTTGGCATGGGTTCTTCTGATAGCATGGGTTCTTCTGATAGGTGGTAGCGTTGCTGATAATCCCTATGATCGTCAAACCATGGGTCGTAGTCTGGGTCTAAGGGATTGGGTGTTGGTACTCTAGGTATCTCTTCTGGGTTAAAATCATGCATTTGGATTTGGTTTTCTAGGTTGTTTTCTATTTCCATTGGCTGTGTGGGAAACAAGGGTAATGGTTGAGGGGCTATGAGTTGCTCCAGGTTTGGGTCAGCAGCTGTGGTTGCTAAAATATGGAAGTTTGCTAAACTCCTATTAAGCATATCTTGGGTGTGGGCATCTGTTTCTCTCTTAGTGGCTGCTAGAACTCGCTGCTGTTGTAACTTTTTCATTCTCTTCCTACGCTCATGTACTCCCCTACTGAACCATCCTCTCTTTTTAGGAGGGAATGGCTCTTCAGACTGATCCTTAAATACGAATATCCCATCTTCATTATCAGCTGAATACCCTGATAGGGCAGGCTGTGAAGAAGTGCCTTCACTCCTAGGTGAGCTGGACAACTGACGATAGGCATCGGAGGGTCCTTGATCGCTCATACTGTAAACTAACAAATAGTCAAATAACACATAACAATAAAATGCAGATATAAACGTATTTCCGTAGAAAATTTCATAACTTATTGAATAATATCTTGGTGTCAGCAGAACACTTATGTGGCTGAATCAATGGCTTAGCTCTGATACCACCTTCTGTCGCAACCCCAGTCCCCTAACAACCCGGGAACGAGCGGCCACGGCCAGTTTCAGTGGTATCCAGGTGTTTATCATTTTGGCAACGGAAATTACATCAGGACCGTAGTTAGGAAACATTTTATCAGAGTAAAATACCACGCTTTCATAATATTAAACATGTGAGAATAATCCCAAGTTTTAAGTACACACATTTTCATAGGGATAAACCCTATTTTATTTAAATAAAACATCTTTTTATCTTAGGTAACTTTATAGCCACTTTTTCAAGCCTACAGTGCTGTCCAGCTGGCTTCTATTTGGCTTTCACATATTGTTACTTGAAACGCATTTAAAAACATTTTGTCAGTGGGAAATACTGGTGAGTGAATCTCAGTTTAATCAAGTTAAGTAAAACCATTGTTCAGTATTGAGGGCGGTCACGCAATTACATTTGTTTCCATCTACTTTAATTACCACCCACGATACTGTCAACCCGACTTGTGGTCATGTTACTCCTCGCAAGGTAGTAACAAATTTTGTATACAAAACCCCAACATACCGACGATAATTGTAGAATACAAATACTCAATAAGTGTTTAATATATTATTATTGTGTTAGGTTTTGTAAAAACAGTTTGCAAAAAGGAGATTACTCACATTGCTGTCTTAGGGTTTTCCTTAAGGATTTCCTGGTAATTATCTATTAATTACACAAATGCACACGTGTTAGCATAATAACCCAATATTTACATTAGTAATACCCTCCCCGAGGCGGCATTCCAACGACTACGTTGGGGCAGAACCACGACAGCCGTTACGGAACCCTGGATCAATCGGACAGCGTATCTAATACGTAACCGGGGTTATGATACTTACAACGGGGCAGAACTTCGTTATTTAGGGGGGTATTATACCCGGAAATTATGATTATTCTTCAGAAATTCGAGAGAAAGAAAGTGTGTGAGCGATTCGACTGAACAGCAGATGCCTCCTATTTATAGGGCCTGATTTCAGGTCCCTCACACCCCGCGTAAGAGGTGGCCAAGGGCTACCCGGCCCGCGACATAGGGTCCGTAGGCCCTAGTTGATCCGGGTCACCGCTCTAGCTTCGACGTGTGGCTGCCACGTGGCAGCTCAGGGTTTTTCCTCGTTGACGAGCGCTCGCGGTCCGCGTAAGACCAAGCCTTGGTCTTCGCGGCCCGCCACAGACTAATAAAATTTGTTTTTAATTAATTTTTAATAAAATAAAGGTACTCGGGGCCTGTTTTCGTATACGGGGTGTTATTTTAAGACATATAGGGATACTTCAAATATATTAGGGGTGTCGAAAATTATTTAGGAGGGTTGTTATAACATGCCAGCTAAATCTCACCAACTTCCACCAACCCGCACGTGCGGCCTACAACGTCTACAATAAGCGACAAAATGAAGAGAAAGTTCATGTACGCGGCATGCGGTTTATCTGGTATCTCATACCATAACCTATACCGCATGTCGTTTTTTACATACCCCCTAAAAAAAGAAAAAAATATATCTACATACTTAGTAAAGGGGGATAACCAAGCTCTTCATAGCTTTACTTCCACACGTGGAATATGCGGAGAGTAACACACACGAGCCCGCACAGGTGTGTCAGATACTCAGAACCAGCAATGTTCTTTGGACTGCGAAAATCGCATCTCAGGAACATGCAAAGCAAGCCTCCATAGAGCCTCTTCAAGCTTCAAATCCCTCATCTCCGGTTCACAACCATAGAGGGGATACAAATAGCTCCCCACTAAGGAAAGGATGGTTATGAGGAGCGACCGCACATCAGCAACCCTAACTCTTGAACCTTCAAGAGCCACATCAAGTGCAACGCTCTTTTAAAGCGAGTCTTCTGTTACAAACCGCAGACACTCATGAGGTGCTGCGGCCGATCCATGACAATGGAAACGATGGCTATGGAAGAGCCACGACTAAGTCATCACAAATATGATCAAAGCTACTTCAAGGAAAACAGATTCAATATCATGAACCTGAAGTGGCTACAGAACGAATGCGGACGAGTTTCACCCAGATTCCTAATAAACTGCGGTGATCTTATTGAGCAACAAGCCAAGCAATGGTGGTAACAAGTCTGTTTATGACTTTGTTTACCTACCAATTGACCGCATAGAATAAAAAATGGTGGGCACAAGCATGCTTATGACCATGTTTATTTGTCCATAGTTCACATCAACTACTCGCATTGTTCGACCAAACACGACCGACAATGTATGGAAATTCCTCACATTGTTCGACCAAACATGGCCAACAATGTTAGGAAACGAGGTAACCTCAAAGGACGTGCGGTTACTTGAGAGCTAAACTGGAAGAACACGAACGCCCCACAAAACAGGGATCGTCGTTTCATGTCCAGTTGATGAACACAAAGCGGCAACGAAGCCCCAACAACATCGCATCCACAACCGCAAAGGTTACAGCTAGAGTTGCGCGTAATGAAGAGTTCATACTCATCTTCCGTCACCGTCTCAAAGGTTGGTTCGGCACACCAACAGGTGGTGATCATGTTTAATGACATCAGAAAAAGGTAGACCACACTACCAGCCCAGAGTTATCAGCTGATGTTCAGCATCAGCCTGAACTTACTCACCAGTCCGGAAAAGACGTCACACGACTCTACCAGGTCTCTGAATTGATTTACTTGAAGCAGGAGCAACGCGCCGAGCCTAGAATCTTCTCCAAACTGATTTCAAAGGTACCCAGTCGACCTAATAATCCAGTATTCCTCCCACCTGCAACTTGCATGAGGAAACAACACTGGACCGGGGGGACTTGAAGGAGTATGGTCCCAAATCTCGCACCAAAGCAGTCGCGAGTGACCATCACCCTTATCGAATACTCCCACCAACAAGGACTTATCTGCGTTCGTACGGGCACGCACGAACGCAGTTGGCGATTCCAATTGGTAACAACAGCAGTTACTGCACATAGCAATGCGGATTAGCACCGCATCCTGTACACATCTTCGTCAAAGCAAGGGACGCGGAAACAACCGCAGTTACCGCAGATAGCGATGCGGCCCAGCACCGCATCCTATTGACGACGTAAGTGGGACTGACATCTTACCTTAAGTGGCCAAAATACCAAATGTCACTGATAGCAGGCATCTCTCCAGCCCACACGAAAGCAACGCTGGCACACAGACTGACAGCCACAGCGGGACGTGGCATCACCTCCATGACATACGCGCCTGACATACCTGTAAAGGGCTGCGCGTTGTCTGTATAGCCACTCAATTACCCTCATTCACTCTTCGGCTATATATACCCATCCCGAACCAGGTTTGAGGTATCGCTTATCTACTCTCTCTCACACTTGCTACTATCACACACTTTGCTCTCAAACAAATACTGATTCTTGATGGAGAGTGTAAAACATGGGTGTTGAAGTGCGTATCTTACATGTTTTGTTCGGTTTTATATGATTATATGTTTGGAATTGGTTATTGCGAGTGTTTGTATGTTTACAGGTAAAACGTGTAATACAGCGAAATTAGAGGGAATTCACGTTAAACGAAAGATGACAGAAGACAACGCATATGTTTTCTTGGATGGATTTTATATTATATGTTGGTGGGAAAATCCTAATTGAAAATATATATATATGCAGACAATTTGGGATGACACAAAAGTCGCATAAAAAAAATACCAAATTAGCAACAACATTAATATAGAGCTAAGAAATAACTTGAGGTTTAATGGTAAAAAGTGTAGTGTTCAGGAGATATTTAGTGAAATTAGAGTTGTTAGTTTTTTTTGGTATAAGTATAGAGCTAAGAAAGGTAGCTTTGATTGGGGGGATTGGTGTAAATTTGTGAATATGTAGTGTTGTCTTGTGGTCGTCCCGATTTTCGGGTTCGGTGGTGCTAATGAAGTTCTCGTTTCAAAAAAAAGCAACAACATTAATTATCATGGAATCATGTGGACTAAGATGAAAGACAAGGGGGCCGATATCTTTTGGAGGATATTGGGATCATTTATTTAATCACAAACATCATCATTGGGAAGAAGCTATAATTGGCAGCATATGTACGCAGACCAAGGGAAAAGGAAGTTGTTGGTTTGACTTCTTTGGATGCAAACATCATCGAGAGGAAGGATCACATGAGGAGCAGCTATTTGATATTAAAGGGAGCACTCAACTCTGGGGGATTATACCAATCGATTTTTGGGCAGCAATACAACATTCTTTTGGGCTCTTATAATCGGCCCAACATCATCATGATATCATCGATATTGGGGGAGCCTTCATTTATTTTTGGGATGATATAACCACTCAAGAGAATAAATATCATCTCTAATATATTCCACAATTGGCAGCCACATTAGATATTGAGGCCCCCATCCACGAGATTGGCAGCCATTACCCAACGATTATTGGCAACAACAAATTACGGATTGGAGGCAGCCCATAATCTCACAATCAATAACATCATCATTGACTTTTTGGGCTCATAAAAACCACACAACATATTCATTACGGGGGCCCATTATCACAAAACTTAGCATTGAATATACAATTTTTGAGGGGGGCAGCCGTGATATATCATTAGCAGCCGTATAACATCGATTGGGGGGGATCGATCGAAGGAGGAGCTCTCAAACAATCAACATCATCGTCATCATCGATCAAGCACAAATCATGTCTTCATCACTATCTCAAGCTTGTGATCGCATCCATTCAACAATGAGCGGCTAGTCTCATCGATTTCACCCCGGTGTAGATGTTGTAAGATTTCTAGGGTTTATACATTTGTATTTTAATTTGGTTTTGTGAAAAATTGTTTAGTATTTGAAACTTATGATAATTGTCGTGCATTTGAATTGAATTTGTGAATTATCGAACGATGATAAAGTTATGACTTCGCGAAATGAATTTGTGCACTTATGCCTTATCGTAGGTTAGGATTTACATGTCCGAGGCAACGAACTGCATTACGGTCCGTTGTCTATGACGTTGATAGCAATTGGCACCTAAGCTTCATGATAGTAATCCGTTAATCACTATATGCAATTGAATCAAGTTAAAACATGTAGGAACCCTAGGTCTTGCAATTATCGAACCGGGTGTGATCCGTATTCTCTTTTCTTGTTTCAACTTTCTAGTTAGTATTTTAGTTGCAATTTTAGTTAATCACAAGTGTTTTAGATAATACCCCTTGTCGGTTCACTCCGATTTATTTTCAAACTAATTAAACAAATAAAATTAGCAATCTTCATAATCACTTTGTACATTATTTGTAAATAGTCTAACTAATCGAACGGGTCGTACGATACTGACCACCTGCTCTTCGTGGATACGATACCCGACTTACCCTAGCTACCTAGGTTTAATTGGGTTTTTGACTGATCGGGACGACACGGTCACGTCAAAATGGCGCCGATGCCGGGGAGCTAGTGCGCTTAGCATTTCATTGCTTGTTCGATTTTAGTTTAGTTTATTTTCTTTCCTTTTTCCTGTATATTTGTGATTTTACTTCGGGTGGTCGAGCTTGTTTGTGCAGGTACATGTTTTGCATGTATCATCTTTCGATATGAATTGGGTAGATGATGATCCGTGTGAGTGTTGCGGAAGCGGAGAGCGTTATTTAGAGGATTGCTCTGTTTTCTACGAAAAAGTTCAAGCCAACAAGGATCGGGAAGACTACCTCAGCGGATTGTATGATTATAGGAGGGCGGATTATGAAGATTTCAATGGTCCATCCTCACATTATCCATACACTAGACCACCTCTACCACCAGAGCAAGAATACCAGTCATGCCCTTGTTGTGGAAAAGTTCACATACATGAAGATTTCCCAGTGTTTTGGAAAGAACCAGTGTTTTGGAAACGAAAAATAAAGTCTGGTTACAAGCCACCTTCATATCAGGGATACCATCAGTCAAATGTCAATAACAATTATGAGCCAAAATGGGATTATGATAGTTATGAACCCGAGATGCCACGTTTCCCAAGTTACCAGGAGGAGTATGACGACTACTATTATGAATACTCCCAACCGACATCTGAAGAACCTCAAGATTCAACAAGTTCCAAGCTCGACGCAATCATGAATGCTATCATTACTTCAAATCAAGAGATTAAGATGGAACTGAAGAAGGAACTTGAGGCGAAAGATAAAGCTAATGAAGCCTTGGCAAAGAAAGTGGGTCAACTCGTTGAAGAATTGGCTCAACTTAGACGAGACCAAGAGGTGTTAGCTAGTGGTACAATGGTGGATGGTGATGTGGTGGAAGAGGTTAGAGATCTTTCGGAGCAAGAAGTTGAATGTTTGAACCGAGCGGAAGACATGACACCGCAAGACGAATCGGATTCGAAAGAAGCTCACATTCATATTCATCCTTCTCCCAAACTTATCACTCCAACCAACAAAGTTGGGGATACGGGTTCGGGCATAAGGATTCGAAGGGTGGCGTTGCAAAACATTGGCCATGTTGTTAAGACACGATCCCGAAGTTGTACAGTGCGTATGCCGAATATAATAAAAAGAGTATGGATTTGGCATGCTAATTACCGAGCGTATGTTGGAAACTCGGTAGGCAAATGTGCACTTCGACCACCATGAGAGGTAAATCAGGTATGATTGTTGTAGAGTTTGTACTAGTATTCGTTTATTTTATTTTCTTAGTTAAATGAACGTTGTGGGTGTGTTCCCTATATAACCCTCACGAGACCTACTCGTCCTCCTGAGCTATCGGGTGGTTTAAAAGGGCTTGTTGCATACGCTAAATGCAACCGTGATTCCTACGAAAGTGAGTTAGGCTTGTTATTGTTGTAAATTATTTTTCCATATAAATCAAAGTAAATTAATATGGATTGGTAATGTTTCTTTTCGTAAAAGTGATAGAACTAGGTCACTAATGAATTTTGATGGTTGTGAGAAGCATGCTTCTACACAAGGGTTAAGATTTGTAGGTACATTATGTTCGTGAGACGACCATTTTGTTGAAAAGATGAAGAGCACACGAGGAACTAGCTCAAAAATCAGGTGCATACGTTTCTTTTTACTTTTGATTTTTAGTTAGCAAATAAGTGGATTGTAAATTGTATTTTATTTTCCGGGATGAAATTTTGGGGAGGTTAGCCGTGTCACATCCCTTGTGCATTTTAAAAACTCTAGTTCTTACACACTGAGGACAATGTTTACCTCAAGTGTGGGGATGGGGGAGTTAGTAAAAGTTTTCGATTTTTGACCCGTTCATTTAAACACTACACATTGAGGACAATGTTTATCTCAAGTGTGGGGATGTGGGGAAAATTTTCAAAAAAATTTCAAAAAAAATGTCTTTGTTTGAAGCGATCTAAAAAGCACAAGTAACTAAGTTAACGAGGGATGACACAACCCATTTGGTTTTTTGTCATGGTCAAGTTCAAGTTAATAGCATAACGGGTATTTAGAGGGTGGTTATTTGGGAGTAATTCGCCTAAGAAACTAGCACATCATGCATGTCACATACCATACGTTTTATATATGTGAGGTTTTGAGCCACTTTTACATCATAGAATTACATATTTATGTTTCTTTGTTTGAGTGGACCATTAGTCACGTATTGTAGAACTTGCATCTTTTGATACGTTTGAGGCCATAGACCGAATACAAGCACGAGAATGATTAAGGCATTAGGTGAACCTTTTCCTTTAAAACTATTTACCCATCCTTACCCAAATAAACCCCCTAGTCGCCCACTTTGAGCCTAAACCTTTCGTTTGACCAACCCATTTAGCCCACATCCGTTAAAACGTTTATTTTTAAACCCGTGTGATGAAAATTCGATTATATGTCTATTTGATTGTATTGTTGTGTTTCGTAAAAAAAAAAAAATCAGAAAATGTTGCGAAAAAAAAAATAGAAAATTGTTGAGAAAAATACAAAAATATGAAGTTAGTAGTTGTTGAATAAAAGGCTAAAGTTGTTGCCTTGTAGTTGATGTTTATCGTTTAGTTTTGTTTAGAGTAGTCGTTTATAATAAAAATCGAATTTTTCATCACCTTAGCCACTTAAAAAAAAAAAAATTCCTATTCCATACCCTTAACCTAGCCCCGTTACAACCCTCCAAAGACCTTATGACTTGTTCTTAGTATTCGTGTTCGGTGGTGGAGAACGATTGAGTTGCAAGCCTATGCGGGTACGTGTTCTAATCGGTTTGAGTGATTATTTCAAAAGCGCTAATGCATCAACTATTAGCCAATTTTAAACCGAGTGGAGAGAACATTGTGAGGGATGTGCATGACTGGTTAGTTTTACGGGCGGGTTAATCTTGGATAACCATTTTATATGGGATTATTTACTTTTTCGTTAAATATTTCGTAAATTGTAAAAAAGTTTGAACCGGGTATGACATTAGACCTTAACCTTTGTCTCGGGAATGAGATGTGTGTTTCTTGTTCGACCCGCGTGAAAGTAAGAAACAGATTTGCTTGAGGGCAAGCAAACGACAAGTGTGGGGATGTGATGGAGAGTGTAAAACATGGGTGTTGAAGTGCGTATCTTACATGTTTTGTTCGGTTTTATATGATTATATGTTTGGAATTGGTTTATTGCGAGTGTTTGTATGTTTACAGTAAAACGCGTAATACAGCGAAATTAGAGAGACATCACGTTAAACGAAAGATGACAGAAGACAACGCATATGTTTTCTTGGATGGATTTTATATTATATGTTGGTGGGAAAATCCTAATTGAAAATATATATATATGCAGACAATTTGGGATGACACAAAAGTCACATAAAAAAATATCAAATTAGCAACAACATTAATTATCATGGAATCATGTGGACTAAGATGAAAGACAAGGGGGCCGATATCTTTTGGAGGATGTTGGGATCATTTATTTAATCACAAACATCATCATTGGGAAGAAGCTATAATTGGCAGCATATGTACGCAGACCAAGGGAAAAGGAAGTTGTTGGTTTGACTTCTTTGGATGCAAACATCATCGAGAGGAAGGATCACATTTTTTTTTTTTTTTTTTTTTTTAACGGCTTTCGTAGACGATCTGTCGAGGACTCATCGCTACTTCAAAGGGCGAGCAAGCTCTTAAACCCCCCCAGGCACGAGACGGCTGACTGGAGTGAATCGGAACCTGGGTCCGAGTGGAATGGAGAAACCGCCACAAGGCAGGGTCGAACCCATGACCTTGAGGGGTGAAAACTCCCACCACACCTCACCATAGCCAACTGGACTATAGATCATTGGCAGGAAGGATCACATGAGGAGCAGCTATTTGATATTAAAGGGAGCACTCAACTCTGGGGGGGTTATACCCATCGATTTTTGGGCAGCAATACAACATTCTTTTGGGCTCTTATAATCGGCCCAACATCATCATGATATCATCGATATTGGGGGAGCCTTCATTTATTTTTGGGATGATATAACCACTCAAGAGAATAAATATCATCTCTAATATATTCCACAATTGGCAGCCACATTAGATATTGAGGCCCCCATCCACGAGATTGGCAGCCATTACCCAACGATTATTGGCAACAACAAATTACGGATTGGAGGCAGCCCATAATCTCACAATCAATAACATCATCATTGACTTTTTGGGCTCATAAAAACCACACAACATATTCATTATGGGGGCCCATTATCACAAAACTTAGCATTGAATATACAATTTTTGAGAGGGGCAGCCGTGATATATCATTATCAGCCGTATAACATCGATTGGGGGGGGGGGGGTCGATCGAAGGAGGAGCTCTCAAACAATCAACATCATCGTCATCATCGATCAAGCACAAATCATGTCTTCATCACTATCTCAAGCTTGTGATCGCATCCATTCAACAATGAGCGGCTAGTCTCATCGATTTCACCCCGGTGTAGATGTTGTAAGATTTCTAGGGTTTATACATCTGTATTTTAATTTGGTTTTGTGACAAATTGTTTAGTATTTGAAACTTATGATAATTGTCGTGCATTTGAATTGAATTTGTGAATTGTCGAACGATGATAAAGTTATGACTTCGCGAAATGAATTTGTGCACTTATGCCTTATCGTAGGTTAGGATTTACATGTCCGAGGCAACGAAGTGCATTACGGTCCGTTGTCTATGACGTTGATAGCAATTGGCACCTAAGCTTCGTGATAGTAATCCGTTAATCACTATATGCAATTGAATCAAGTTAAAACATGTAGGAACCCTAGGTCTTGCAATTATCGAACCGGGTGTGATCCGTATTCTCTTTTCTTGTTTCAACTTTCTAGTTAGTATTTTAGTTGCAATTTTAGTTAATCACAAGTGTTTTAGATAATACCCCTTGTCGGTTCACTCCGATTTATTTTCAAACTAATTAAACAAATAAAATTAGCAATCTTCATAATCACTTTGTACATTATTTGTAAATAGTCTAACTAATCGAACGGGTCGTGCGATACTGACCACCTGCTCTTCGTGGATACGATACCCGACTTACCCTAGCTACCTAGGTTTAATTGGGTTTTTGACTGATCGGGACGACACGGTCACATCAATTCTCACGCCGGAGAGTGGTAATAAGAAGCACCCCCACCCCATCATCCTTGTTACGAGTCACGGTGTATTTCCTTGTGCAGGAGACAGATCAGCGGACGATACAGCCGTCAATCCTCGGAAAGCAGGGATTAACCCTACTTGACGAGACAAGTGAATTAACCTCCCTTGGTTAACCACTGGTTGATCAGTGACCAGTCGGCATAGTTGCTATCGGTAAGAAATTCATTGACGTGTGGTTGTTTAGGGTAATCAGATGGCTAAGGTAGTAAGGTGAGTCGTAGTTGATTGCAGCACCTGACCCCTCTTCGTCTTTCTTTTTGTTTCGATCGTCGTCACCTGCCATTCTTGATCAAGAGCACCAATCGAAATTACAAGGGGACTTCGGGGTTCACGCCAACATAAGAAGAAAACAAATAAATTGGTTTTGTGGTGGAGCAGTTAATGTAAGGGAAGAAGAAATAGTTTTTACGGTGTTATTTAGTGGTTTTGTTTGAATAGTTGGGTAAAGAGTTAGGGATTTTTATTATTCAGTAGTCTCCTCTAATTAAGGAGAAGATCTTTTTTTTAAACGTTAACAAAATCAATTTCGAGCACTCTCGGGACACTAACTAGACCAAATGGAGTACTACAAGAGTAACCTAGGTCAAGGATCCAACCCAGGTTTTCCTGGGTATCCTATCATTGCCCACCAATATCTCACTCTGCACCAAATGAGAGTTAAACTTGTATCTCTCAAAAGAAATGTATGTTTTCCACCAATTGATTTAGAGATCATTCAGGAGAAGATCTACACGAAAGGAAAATAGATAAAGAAAGAAAAATAAAATATTTATAAAATTTATTAATAACAAACTTATACTCTAGTTTTGTGTTTTATCCTATCAAAGAAGATATATCCAAAGCTTTAAGGTTGCCTAATGACAACTTAACTCGGTCCCTCAAGTGATAAGAAGTTGAATATTTGCCACCAAAATCAGATCTTTTCACTTTTAACGGTGGTGTTGACATTTATTGACCTTTTAGTCCGATAATTAATGAGTTTAAATAAAATTTGTAGCAACACAATTTGAATGTGAATTCTTCACAAAACAAAATATTCCCAAGTGAAGTATACAAATTTTGAGATGTTACAAATGCAATGGTTTTCAATAACTTTCCAAAGTTAGGGAGACTAAATGAGCAACAATTTCAAGATGTGACGTCGAAGAGTCTAACATGGTAATGATACACTGAAGCATAGAGCCATCGAACATTCGAGTCTATAGAAGATGAATGTGTGCTTGAATTAATACGGTTTGATGATTCAAACATTTTTAGAATGAGTAACCAACCTCTAGTGCTTCCACCTCAAATAAACGTATACAATTCGTTTTAGTAATAAAAGAATTAATAAGATTATAAGAACATATGAACAAACATATATTGTATCATGTAAAAATAATGGGGATATATAGAAAAGTGATGAGAGTCGCAATAACTTTGTTATTTAATGAAA
This sequence comes from Helianthus tuberosus, assembly GCA_030545235.1. Classification (NCBI taxonomy): domain Eukaryota; kingdom Viridiplantae; phylum Streptophyta; class Magnoliopsida; order Asterales; family Asteraceae; genus Helianthus; species Helianthus tuberosus. The sequence goes on from JARYGA010005410.1 coordinate 16,048, forward strand.
CACTAACTACGACAATAAACAAGAGACAGACGCAACAAACTTATAAAAAGGACAAAACATCTAGATAAGAGATAAGGATAACATGTAAAATACTAGATATATAACCTTATCACAATAGATAGTACTACGATAGTAAACATCATCAAACACTATCTGAATCGATTCCATTGTTTGCTACTCTTATCTTATCTGAAACTTGATTTCCTAATATATATAACACTTCGATTTGGACCATCATTTAACCATTATTATAATTATAAATTATAATTATAAACTATAAATAAGCAACATCTATGTGCATATGATAGTTGTACCATTGGTTTAGAGAGTTTTTCAGAAAAAAAAAAAAAAGAATTTCCTTTCTAACCCTAAAGTTTCGATATTTGACAATTTAAGTCAAAAGTTTCATTGTTTGGTAATTTAAACCCTTTGATTAGTTTGATTTTTCACTTATAATTCAAACTTTCTATATTTTGCAATTTAACCCTTTTGGTTTTCTTTTACTTTTAACTCAAAGCATTTCATCATTTGCAAACACTTTTTAACTTTCAAGTTTGCCCTTTAAACTTTTCATCTTTCGTACGTTTTCTGTTTAACATTTCGTTCTAAATTTTTCGAGTTAACACGCCGCAACGTGCGTGTGAGGTTCCATATTTTTTCATCTACTTTTTCCCGTTTGACATGTCTGTCGCAACGTGTCTATTTCCCCCGTTTGATAAGTCCGTCGCAACGCGCGGGTCAGAGATCAACTTAGTTATTATTTTCTATGTTTTACACACATGTTCACGGTCATATAAGAAACATTTGACTTTCATCTAATATGATATATATATAACTAACGAATTCCGTCGCAATCAGGCGGGTGGTAATTCTAGTTAAACTTATTTAACAAATATATAAAATAAACATACAACTCATAGATGTGAGGAGATAGATCATAAACATTTAACGCGTTTTATAGCCGTCCACGACCCGTTAAGGATATAATTTATTAATAAATTAAATAATTTAAGCAAGTCATTTCCAAGAAAATTCCAACACCACCTTCAATCGTGTTTTGCGTTTTTTTTTAATTGAAACCGTGTGGCCCAAACCAGAAGTAAAAGACTTTCGGTAAGACTGTGCAACGGTTCAGAACTGGATCGAACCGAACCGAACTGAACCAGAGCCGAACCGGAACCACTAATTGCTAAATTTAAGAACCGGAACCGAACCGTATTATAACGGTTCCGGTTCGGTTCCGAACCGGTTAAACGGTTCTCGTGTAAATGGTTCTCGCGGGAACCGGTTGACAATTAAATCCTAAAATTAACAATTCAATAGAAACGAATCAAACCATTTAAAACATTAACTAAGAGTTGCAACATTCAAAGTTCAAACCAACCAAAATAAAAGTAGCAAAACAACAATAAAAAATTTCAAGCCATAAACAATCTCTAAATAAAGCTATTACAACCATCGTGTTGATAATTAAAACAAGCGATACACTATTTATATACACATTTACAATTCGATCAACATTGATTTGATTATTTTTGTTCAATTTTATTTTCATATACAGAAAACTATATGTCTCAGAAAGCAAACATCTAGAAAGAAAATATATGCAATCATAAAAAAGGTCATGTAGAATAGCGTACCTGTATTTGCAAGGTGTTGATGGAGATGAACTTGTATGATAGCAATTAGGGTTAGGGTTGAGAGATGGAGAAGAATTAGAAGATGAAATAAGAGATCGTGGAATGAATATAAGAAGAGGGAATACGAATTAGGATGGTCGTATGATGTTGAAAAGCCCATTAATAATATAGGGTTTTAAATATTTATAATCCCAACTGGTTCTAGCGGTTCTTTCGACAAAAAAAAAAAAAGGTTATAATCAGAATTTTGCACTTAAATTTATCTATATTAAATTACGTCTTACTCCTTCATCTTGATACAACCTACTATAATTATTGTAAATATGATTATATCTTAACGTGAATATCTTAAGAACTATAACTTATAAGTTTAGGACTGTAGTAGCCTTATTCATTAGTGGTTATCATTTACATCCAACTTCTAAGGTAAATAAAAGCTAGGTTAACACTAAGTCTAGTAGTTGCTCGCTATAGATGTTGAAACATCAACACTAGCCGTTACCACCTAGTGCATCGCTCGTCCCATCATTAGCAAAATTTCGTCATCAGACCATGTGTAGTGGTGGAACAAAATAATGCCCCTACCATGGGGCATTATTCGACACGTGTCATCCGAGTCAGCATGGGGCATTATTGCAAAAATGGTGTAGTGGGGCATTATTCCAATAACGCCCATATTATTTTTAATGAAAAAAAAAACAAACGAAATACACACTGCTGCTCCAAACCATTTTCAAAAGTTGTCAGAGACCATGTGGGTAGCTCAAAAGTCATTGGTGGACAAAAGTGATTGTCAGAGACCACAAACCAAATTCAACGTTTTAAATAAAACGCCAACAACAAATTTTTCCAAAAATAACGCCGGAAAACGCCGGCCGTAATGGGGGTGGGGGCGTTTCCGGGCGTTTTTTTTTCAATTTTTTTTAAAAACCACGCCCCACTACGGGTGGTCTCACTAGCCACGAGCTTAATCTTCATTGTTCCATATCCCAAAACCCTAGTTGTCGCTAAAGAGTCAAAACCCCAGTTGCAAGGCCTAAGAGATAATACCAACAAAATGTTGGTGAGTTTAGTGTTATTAAGTTATTTTGGATCACCGGATTTACTTTGAGACCAAATGAAAATCATAATAACCATTGGTGCAAGTAAGGAGGTGTAGAGTACACACTTGTCCAAAACAATCGTAATTTTTGGATCCAATGAACTTGGGGGGCTGAAGCGGGTAGCGCCCCATTGGAAGGGGCTCTAAAGGAGCTATGCCCATTTGGTGGAGCTTTGGGTGCAATGCACCAAGTGGGGTCTAAGGGCAACATCCTTGGTGTTGGTCTCGCTTCATTAGAAACACATCAGATTTGAACGGCTAGTGAAAAGTTGAAAAGGAAAATGATCCTCGATGTTGCTAGAAATAAGTAAAAAGTTGCTAGTTCTGAGGGTTATGAAGGTCATTAGCAAATCTCTACTACTAAGTAGAAGCTATGCAGTGCCATAGGAAATGAACCTAGATAGCAATTTAGATGCGGTAGCAACTTAGTCACAAAATTAAACCTCGGTAGCATACAAAGTTACTACCGAGCAGTTACTATTGTAACTGTCCATGGTTATATCCCTAAATGTATAATTACCAACTAAAACGTTGTGATGGTTCAACTCTGTATAAGTAGAAGACATCTGGTCTAAATTCTTTATCGTAATTCTTACTCCGAAATCACACAGATAGTAATTAACTTCTTGAACTTGGAAGTTCACCATTTATACTATCCGATTGTTGATTTTGTATATCAATGAGTAATTTAATCTGAAAGTGACAAAACACGATTCCCAAAGGTATCAAAGTCACAGACGAAAACAATAAAACGTACACCAAATTGCTACCAATGATGGAGACAAGAACAACTCTACTTGCTGAATATGAGATGCCCAACTTTTGTGAAACTTAAAAGTTGGTTAGCTTACAATACATGGGCAGATCATGTGTGTCAACTTTGGGCATTTATACGAAGGTTAGTTTAACTTTGTTTAGCTCATATGCATGCGTTTGTTACCTTAAAGATCTTCAAAAACTGATCTTATACCTAATATGACTTTTTTAAATAAATATCTCTCAGATGATTGTAATTAGGTACCTTTTAATCTCAATATATATTGTAAATTATATTTTGATAAGCCACGCTATATTTTGTATTCTTCTTATGACAAACATAAACGTTAAAACCCATGTTCACGTCGTAAGGTATGATAACATTTATTTGTTGCCCACCTATGTTTTTAAAGTTATATATACTAAAGAATTTTGACTACGTCATACCCATTATATCATGCATGTGACCTCATGGTTATTGGTGCGCCTCTATATATATGTATATGATGCAAGTTATTGTTTGAAAAGACCAAAAACATCCAACAAATTGTACTTCAAATGGAGGGTTTGTATCAATGTGACGCTAATTATGTGTGTTTATCACCGATTAGCTTTATCGAAAGGGCATCATTCGTTTATGAAAAAAGCCCATGTATTATTTACGAAGAAAAGACGTATACATGGAAAGAAACACGTGACAGATGTGTGAAACTCGCTTCAGCTCTCTCCATTAGAGGAGTTGGCCGCGGACAAGTTGTAAGTTCAATCAGCTTTATTTCATGACGTTTTTGTTTACATATTTTCGATGTTAGATGATTTGTACAACTTATTGTGTAAAGATGGTGTAGAAAGGCAAGATATAAAATAAAATACTTTTTCTCTCCGTAGATACATGATTCTATATAGTTGGAGAGGTACAAGAACCAATGAAAATATAGTCAGCTCCCAAGATTTAATAGAAAAAAAAAAGAGAAAGAAACTTCATTGTCAAATGTCAACACCTTTCTAGAAGCATAATACTATACATATAAAACCAATGTTTTCAGAACCGGACCGGAGGTCGACCCGGTTGCCTTACGGGGTCAAAGGTCGGACCGGTCCGACCGGTTCGACCGGATTTAAGAACCGGATTACGTCATAAATTATATAAAATATATATAAAATATAGAGATCAGTTTGAGGGGTAAATTCGCAAAAAAAATATAACTTTGAACTAAATTTGTAACAAAATATAACTAAAGGGACTATTTAAGCTAACAATACCTAGTATATAAGCATCATAAACTGAAACTCATCTTCTCATTTGAAACCCTAGCACACCAAACCTTTTTCCCCTTCTCTCTCTCTCTTGGTCTGGTGACCGGAGTAAATCCGGCCGGTTTCCGGCGACGTTTTTCAGGCAAGACACACCCAACCCCCTTCCTCCCTTGTCCAGTAACAAACACACCTTAGAAACCTAGAGAGAGAGAGATCGGCAGAGAGAGAAGCAGTGGGGAGAGAGAGAGAACGACAGAGAGAGAGAGGGAACGACGGAGAGAGAAAGATGGCCGGCCCGACCTGAACATACGTGACCGTCCGGCCCGACCGCCGGCTTCCGGCCCGATCGCCGGTCGATTGTTGATAGCGGTTAACAGGGTGAACCGGCCCGGTGAACACTCCGGATCCCGGCCGGACCGGTCCGACCGGCCGGTCCGGTCCGACTTTTAAAACATTGTATAAAACTACTGGGAGAAAAAAAGAAGGAAAGGAAACATCATTCTCAAATGTCAACACCTTTCTAGAAGCACAATACTATACATAATATTCACATACCCTTTACATAAATATAGAGAGACATAGAGTGAAAAAGATATGTGAATAAGATTTAGGTAGTGTTTGGTATACAGGAATGAAAGACATGATAGAATGGATTATTACGAAGGAATGAAGAAAAAGATGTTTGGTTGGTCAAAGGAATGGAATCACCCATTCCATATGACATTCCATTTCACTCAAAATCATTACATCCACCCCCGTGTTTTTTTCATTCAATCCCCTCTTACACCATTCATCAACACCACAAGCCACCACCGACGCCATCGCCACCTCTATCCGTAACCCGTCACCGCCTCCACCGCCGTCGCCACCCACCACCATTGCCACTCACTGCCACTCCACTCACCACCACCGTCGCCGCCACAACTACCGCAGCTACCAACCACCACCGACGACCGCCGTCACCACTCCCGTCACCACCACCCGTCGTCGCCGCCTCTACCGCCACTCGTCGCCGCCTCCGCCACCCATCGCCGCCTCCGTCACCACCCACCACCGATGCCATTGCCGCCACCACCCACCGCCACCACCAACCACCGCTACCGCCACCCACCGCTACCCACCACTACCGTTGCCGCCACAACCACCGCCGCCACCAACCACCGCCGCCACTAACCACCACCAACGGCCTCCTCCGCCACAAGCTACCACCGCCACCCACAATCACTACCACCTACCACCACCACTCACCGCTGATTTTATTCTTTCTTTTTTCTTGGCTACCAAACAATCCACAATAATAATTCATTCCAATTCCACATGGTAACTTAACAAGACATGGAATGGTAATGTCCATTGCATTCACTCGCCCATTCCATTATCGCATACCAAACAAACCCTTAGGAACGTGGGAATACTGAGAGCCAAACTAAATTATCTCTATATAAGTTATAAGAAAATAAATACTGTTCTTTTATCATTTAATCTATTTCATCATTTAGTGTAAACTTTTTTATTTGTAACCCATATAGTTTAATTATTGTATTTTTTTTTTCTTTTACTTTAACCAAATTATTTTCTACCCCTAAATAGTTCTTTTAACGAACACGTTAATACTGTCTTAGACATATTTTTTTAACTTTTTTTTCTTTGTTATACCGAGTTTGGCGAAGGTTGTTTTTAAGAACGCGCCGATACTCTTTTAAACATATTTTTTTAACTTTTTTTTCTTTGCTATAACGAGCGTATCGAAACCGACCAAGTTTCTATTGTTTACCTTTTTATTTACTATATTGTGTTACCTTTTCTTATTATTTGGGTGTTTTGAGTCGAATTACGACTCAAATAACATAACACATTTAGATATCAATTTATCCAATTTTACAAATTTATTTATCGGTTGTCATAGTGTGCTATACGTTCTGAATTCTAGTCGCATCCCTTTGTATTGTTAAAATAAAATAGAAGTTGTGTATTTTTTATTTATAGTTTCTATTATTTACATTCTTTATATTTTACATATAAATGTGTAGATTATACACATGAAAAAACCATCAAATAAATTAGTTATATATTTTAGAGGAATTGGTCTGTAATAATTCCAACTAGAGGTCATTGATCATTGACAGTCTCACTTTTGAATATCCCCCCCCCCCCCCCAATCAGTCCCACCTTTCACCTATTTTTTCTACATCGCTCCCCTGTTAAAAAAACTTAACGAAATTAAGCTTTTTTTCAAATTACAAACATATCTTTTAGGGCTTTTGATAGAACGACGATACAAGTCCATTGATGTAAAACTTACCTCGAAATGGTGCTCCAAATGACTTGATTTTTGTTAATTGAAAATTTAAACACCCGAATTGAAGCTTTGTTTTCATCGTTTGGAGCACAATTTCGAGGTAAGTTTTACATCAATGGACTCGTATCGTCGTTCTGATTAAAAGCCTTAAAAAGTTGTTTGTAATTTGGAAAAAAAAAACATAACTCCGTTAAGTTTTTTTAACGGGGGACCGATGTAGGAAAAAATAGGTGAAAGGTGGGACTGGTGGGGGGAAATATTTAAAGGTGAGGCTGTCAATGGTCAATGGCCAATGACCAATGACCTTTAGTTGGAATTATTATAGACCAATTCCCCTATATTTTATTATATGTTTACATACACAAACTTATTTAATATAATCTACATATTACCTATACATGTATGGGGTTGGTTCCGGTACAAACCATATTTATCCTACAAACTATAAGAACAGATCCTAGCACTTAAAAAAGTTAAATTAACACATACCAAAACAATACATACATAAAAGTAGCACTTTTAAATTATATTAGCACATGAAAATTAATCAAGATAATTGATTTTAGCACATATTTAAATGATATCAGCACTTTTCTTAATCAACACATTGAAAACAAAAAGAAGATCCAAATAAAGAATTAATTGTTTGTTAGCATATTTATAGAGATTTGATATAATTGATATTATTTATGATATTATTTTATCATTTCTCTATAATTGGTTGAATCTCACGTGACACTTTTTAAATGGTTCTTACAGTTTGTATTTGTATGCTAAATGTGGTTTGTATTTGATCCTACTCCATACATGTATATATAACGAACAACTAAACTAATGTTTTTCTTTTCATTTTATGTATAGAAGACTGAAAAAACTATAAAAATTATACCTTATTTTAAAGATAAACTAAAAAATGAAAAATGATTAATTTATTTTATTATATTTGTTCTCACAATATATATAGTGTTGTATATAGATCTCGTGGTAAAATCAAATAAAAAGTTGATTTTGCCTGAGTAGGATGTGAAAGAATCTTAACCATTAATTTTTCAAATCAATGGTTAAGATGAAAGTATAGGAGAAAGGAGGAGTACAAGGGTATCTTAGGAAAATCTTATTTATAGACTTTCTCTCTCCACATGCAAGACACATGCATATTCCACCCTCATTTTTTTAAACATTCATAACTTTTTTATACCACATTATTTTTTCATAAAAATTTCACCATAAAATCGAGCGTCTTTTTATCTTTAATTTGAGTACCATATTGTTATATAAAATATGAAGACTAAAAAAACCACTAAAATGTGTTGTATTTCTATGTTGTATAACACTTTTTGTGCTGGATTTTTGTAATATATTTTTGTGCTAAATTTTTTATGCTGTATTTTTTTTTATTTTAATTTTTTTTTCTCAATTTTTTGTGCTAGATTTTTTTTGTACTACATTTTTTTGCTGAATTTTTTCGTGCTATATTTTTTTGTACTAGATTTTTTTGTGTTATATTTTTTTGTACTACATTTTTTGTGCTAGTTTTTTTTTTGTATTTTTAAAAAACAAAAGGGGTGCCATGTGTCATTTTCACTCCTATTTATAAGGACCAAAATGCCCTTCATTCCTACTATTAGAAGTGTCATATGATATCATCACAATCCTTCTTAGTTTACTTAGGCAAAATTCACTTTTTAATGTATCATTCCCCTATAGATCTCTTTCATAGGTATAAATACATAATCATTCAATGCTAATACACGGATATATATTGAATCGTCATGTATTACTTGTATGCAAACTAAAGACTTTAGTTAACTGAGCATTGTTTAAACTTTAAACTTGATCCTAACTTGTCTTACACACTCGAAATTGGACATCATTCGGATCTTTGTCAGGGCCGGTCTAAGGGTAGTAAACCCAAGCAAAGGCTTTGGGCCACCATTTAATAAAGGCTCCAAATTTAAAAAAGACCGCAAGTTTTTGTATATATATTTAAAATTTAAATTAGGGCGGTTAAACATAAAATAGTATGCTGATTGAGGTAAACTTTCTCTCTATTTACATGTAACAAATGGGTTCGAGACATTGTTAAATCGTTTTTTTCGTTTGTTATTTTTAAATACAAAGCCCAAAATCCAATTGCTACAAGCCCAGCAAAAAGAACCTCATTTAGTAGCTCCAGATCTACAAAGCCCAAAATCCAATTGCTACAAGCCCAGCAAAAAGAACCTCATTTAGTAGCCCCATATCTCTAATTCGCTTTGGGCCTATAAAACGATTGAGCCGACCCTGATCTTTGTTCTAACCCATCTCACACTCTTAAATACAACATAATTTTTTTATCAAAGTAAATCCATCTTTGAACGCAACACTAAACAACCTTAACTAGTTGTTATCTTTCTCTTTTAAGCTCTTTTATTGTTCATATGCCTCTTTTACCTCAGGTATGAGTACGTGGGGTAAGGAAGACATCACCTTGAAGTTTGTCGAAGTTTCTAAATTACGTACTTATCTCAGTTTATAATTACGTATATTACAAAGAAAGTAATTAGTTTGTTTATTATGAAATGTAGGTTTTTTAATATGCATAACTGATTTTTGGTTTAACCTCATCCAGAGTCCATAACTAGTAAGGAGCAAATTAAACCATGTGTATCATGGCACTAAATTGGCTCAAGAGCTTATTGGTACTTGATCTATTAAATTTTGTGCATCCATATGATTGCGGACCACTTGTTAAGGGTGGAAGCGACACCTTCGGTGACCCTTTCGGTAACCCCATTTTACCGAGCGGCATTTGGCCGCCACCCCAAAATTGGTGTTTGGTGACTCCACCAAACGGTGAATACTCACCGAAAAGAGAAGAGAAGAGATAGAGAGAGAGAGGGTTAATGGTGGCCTCACCATTTTTCAACCTATCACAATTTTTTTAACATGTTTATCACTCTCTATGTGTTTGAAAACCACTAGTGTTTGAGTGCAAATTGGGAATTGAATGGGGAAGTTGACATGACATGATATTATTGGTTAAAAAACAGTTTACCACTCCCCCTTTGGGGAGCACCCCTTCCACCCTAATTAAGAGTTGGTCTACATCATTTTATTGGAAATATAGTGTATGGTCCGCATTATGACCCGGCTTATATCGTTTGGTAATAGTCAATAGAGAATAGACATGTGAAGATGACACATATGAAATCCTATTGTCGTAAGTATTATGAAAGTAAATCTATATTCTCATGGTTCATGCATTAACAATTTTTGAGACATTAAACAATCTATGTTAAGTTTTCTTCTCTTTTTCAGATTTTCATTCTTCTAATCATACATGGATTATACTAGATTTACCGAGTTAAATTTTAAATTTCCTTTTTCTGTAACACGAAACTAATAATAAATAACCCATTGTCAGATGTAATCCGTTTAATAAACAAGTCATGTTGGTTTCAATTTGTTTAACTAATCAAACTATCTTTTGGTTGATATCTTTAACTCGTTTAATTAAACTTGTTGATCTACCAACCCGGTTAATCTGCTTACAACTTGATTATAACTCTTTCACAGGGCCGTAACCTATTTGACCCATTCATATAAATGAGTTAAACAAATCATGTCTTGATTATACAATTTAGAGTAAACTGTCAAAATGGTCCTTGAGGTTTGGTCACTTTTGACACTTTAGTCCAAAACTTAAATCTTTTGAATCTGAGTCCCTATGGTTTCAATTTTGTTGTCATTTTCATCCAAAATCGAAATTTGTTAAGATTTTGTAGTTAACATTCAGTTCTTTGTCTTTTTCCTCCCTTTTAGTGAAGGGAAAAATGGTCTTTTAACATTTTATTATAACAAATTAAAAAATTCTAACCATTTTGCCATTCATTAAAAGAGAGGAAAAAGACAAAAAAAAAAAAAAAAAAAAAACTGGATTTAACTGAAAAATCTAACCAGATTTTGGTTTTAGATGAAAATGACAACAAAATTAACACCACAGAGACCCAGATTCAAAAGGTTTAAGTTTTGAACTATGACAACAAAATTAACACCGAGACCTAGATTCAAAAGGTTTAAGTTTTGAACTAAAGTGGCAAAAGTTAACAAACCTCAGGGACCTTTTTGACAATTTACTCTACAGTTTAAAGTGTGTCAAAGTTAAAATCAATATCTTTGACACAAATATATATAGATGGTGTTTCCGTTTTATCTATACATCTGCATCTCAACTTTACACTATTATAAACTGTAGTTTTGTTGATTTTTAAAAACTCATGACTCTCAAACTAACAAGTGTCATTTTTAAAACCTACATATTAAACAAAATGAATTCATATAAGGATCTAAATATTATTATGAAAACCCTTGTTATGAACCTTTATAAAAAAATCACTTAAACCTTGGATATCAGCTCTCTACTTTTTAATAACGTTTTATTTCTTATTACTCTATAACAATATCCTAAAAATAAACACGCAGGTTGCAACTATTGCCCCAAACACGCCTGCTCATTACGAGCTTCAATTTGGGGTTCCAATGGCTGGTGCGATCCTTTCTTCACTCAACACAAGCCTTGATCCACCAGCATTAGCAACCACTCTACAAGAACTCGAACCCACGATCATCTTTGTAGACCGCCAATACATCCAAATTGTTATTCAAGCATTCAAGCTACTGTCTCCAGAAACACCAGCTCCATTGCAGCTAGTTTTGATCGGTGGCAAGAATTGGACCAGCGTGCCATCGAACACATTCGACTATGAGGATCTTGTTTCATTAGGAAAACCCGATTTCAAAATCATACATCCTAATGATGAAAACGATCCAATTTCAATAAATTTCACTTCAGGCTCAACTGGAAAGTCTAAGGGGGTTGTGTATAGCCACAGAGCAGCGTATTTAAACTCGTTAGCAGTTATCTTTAGATACGACATGAAGAAAATGCCGGTTTTCTTGTGGACGGTTGATATGTTTCGTTGCAACGGGTGGTGTTTCCCATGGGCAGTGGCTGCATTAGGGGGCACCAATATTTGCCTTAGAGAAGTAACGACGGAGGTTATCTTCAACTCGATTGTGACTCATAAGGTAACACACTTGTGTGGCCCCCCGACGATTTTAGAAAAGATTGCAAGTTGTGAAACTAAGGAACAAGGGGTGATTCAAACAAAGGTAAATGTAATAGTCGCGGGGCCTTTGCCGCAGTTGGATGTTATATTGAATGTTGAGAAATTAGGGTTTGATGTTCACCATGGCTATGGGATGACAGAAGCTCTCGGGCCCGTGATGGATAGATCTATGAGAACGAGTGATGACGAAGAAAAATGTAACAATGAGAATATAAAGATAAGTCGTCGCGAAGGAATTCACAACATTTTAATGGAAGATGTTGATGTGAAAGACCCTAAGACCATGACTAGTGTACCATGGGACGGGAAGACAATCGGCGAAGTGGTGTTTAAAGGTAATGTGGTAATGTTAGGTTACTTTAAAAATTTGGAAAGGACACAAACAGCGTTTAAAGGCGGGTGGTATAGGACAGGGGACATCGGGGTTAGAAACCCTGATGGAGATATAGTGATGATGGATCGTTTGTCAGATAGCATTATCATAAACGGGGAGATTGTGAGCACGATGGATATTGAACGAGTCATAAGAGGTCATCCTTTTGTAAAGGATGTTGCGGTTGTTGGGAAACCTGACAGCCTAGTTGGTGAAACTCCATATGCTTTCGTTACGTTGAAAGATGGGGGTTGTTTAACAAGTAACGACATTATCAAGTTTTGCAAAGAAAATTCGTTGCCTCAGAGCATGATCCCATCGAACGTTAGTTTCGGGAATTTACCCGTGAATTCAGTCGGTAAGGTTCAAAAATTTGTTCTTAGGGAAAATGCCAAGGCCATTGATCAGCACTAAATGATCGTGAATATTGAAACAAGCTTTGTAGTTTATATGTGCTCCTACATGCAACATTGCCTTTGATATTTGTATGTTATTATATAAAAAAGTTAGTCGTAGATGCTTACTATTCCCATTCCCTCTTTTTTACATATAATCACGGGTCCATTTTATATTGGACCCTCTTATGCCTCAGTTGTCAAATCTTGGATCACTTTTGTATCATCTTAACTAAAGATCAGAGATCCCTATTTCCATAATATAAATTAGCAATACATTGTTGTTGCATTGTGTTATTGTGCCTTAAACATGGGGTGTTTTAAAAAAAAATGTGATTTTTCACTTTTAACCCAAATGTTTTCATCTTTTGTATTTTAACCCTCTTAATTTGTTTACTTTTAACCCAAAACTTTTCATCTTTTATAATTTAACCCAAAACTTTTTTATTTACAACTTTGGTTCCCCATACTTTTTATCTTTCGCAAGTTTTTCGTTTTACGTTTCGTTCTAAAATTTGCGAGTTAATACGTCGCAACGTGCGTTTCTGGTCTATTTTTTTTACATTTGACAGGTATGTCGCAACGTGTCTATTTTCTCCCTTTGGCAAGTTCGCCGCATCGGGCGAATCCTACATCGACTTACGTTATTTTGCGAATTAACATGGCGCAACGTGCATGTGTGGTTCAACGTTTTTACGCCTATTTTTTCCATTTAACAATTTTGTCGCAACACGAATGTCCTAAATCGACATAGTTATTTTTTATATGTTATATGTTTCAGTCTTATTTCTTCGCATTAACCATGGCCGACCCTGAAGGTAGGCGGGGAGGACCACTCCACTGCCCGACATTTTCGAAGGGCACAATGTTTTTTAAACCTTCGATATGTAAATGTAAAAATAAATAAATTAATAGAGTATACTCATACAAACACCAACGTAGGCCCACTTACAAAACTATTTTTATGGTTTAGATTAGTTATTAGCCCATTGGCATTAGGTTTAGACCTTTAGTGAGTCCAATACCCAATTTCGTTAAGGCCTAAAAGCACGTATTTTTGAGCTCGAACATGGTACATTAATTCTCAGGGCCGGCCCTGGCATTAAGACGCCACAACTTCAGTGTTGGTGATCGCTATCAGCGGTGTGGCATTGATGTTATTTGGCATAGGTTGTTCAAGCACAGGGAGTACAACTGGCTGGTTAAAAAATAACGTTACGTAAATGAATATCAAAATGTAGATAAAAATAACTCATGTGCACCCTTAATATTCTTTGAAACTATATATAAAAAGATGAAACATGTAAAAAAATGACATCATAACGAAAAACTTGTTAAAAATTTATAGTGGTAACTTTATTAAAATTTGGGGATTGCGATGTAAAACGATTTAAAAAGCATAAAAACAACTTTATTAGTGTTCGGGGTACGTTCGATAACTTTATTAAAATTCAGGGGAGAAGAATATAAATTAGTATTAAAAAAATTGAGGGGGCAAAAGTGTAAGAACCAAAATTACGTGGTCAAAACATAAAATAGAGGTGTCTTGTGTGATGCATAGAAATGCCACTAAAATTTGATTAAATTATCAAGTTGCCATAAAAGATTAGCTAATTATGTAAGTGTGAATGACATTCTAATAAATAAATTTAAAATTAAGGGGTTTTCATGTACTCTAACTTATGATGTGTTTTAATATATATTATAATAAGGGTAAGATTTCGAAAATATCCCTTCGGTAATGTTATAGTTTTACCCCTCGGGGGTACATTTATGCAATTGGCCAGACGCGTGGGTTGGGGGGGGGGGGGGGGAGGGGGGCTAAGATTGTAGTTTTTTTGGAAATATAGAATAAGGGTGTCAGCGGCCGCTAAACACAGGTAGCAAAATTACAGTTTACTGGTAAATTAATAATCTCTGGTGGGTGATTTGGTTGGCGCGAAATGATAAGGTGGCTATGGAAGTATGGATGAGGATTGCTGCTTGGTGCAAGATTCCGCCTATCTACGCATTTGATGTTAAAGATTTGTTGGAATTATATAAAACTGTAGCAGGGAACAAGAAACGGAAAAAGATTATTCATGGAATCATTATAGCATCAATGTGGGTGATTTGGTTGGCGCGAAATGATAAGGTGTTCAACAGGAAGGAGACTAAAGCGGAGGTAATTGTAGAGAAGATCAAAGCAAATACGTTTTGGTGGTTTAAAAATAGGATTTCATGTAATAATCTCGTTTGGAACGAGTGGTGGAGAAACCCTATGTATTTGATGTAATGGTTTGGGCTTAAGTCCTCGTTTTGAGGACTTTTTGCTTTTGTTAATGAAGTTGAATGTTCAAAAAAAAAAAAAAATTAATAATCTCTGGTGTAGAAAGCACACTTGTGATTCAGGCATTAAATTGAATACCTAGTCAAGAGAACTTGGTTTCCTTGGAAGTAAATTAAAGAGTTTCGTTATCTTTGCATTGCTAAACTTGATGTTAACCCATCTCACACTCTCAAACTGCATACCAATTGGGTACTTGTCCAAGCCCGTCTCACACTCATGATAACTCCATCCTTGACCGCAACATCGATCATTCAATCAACTTCAATAAGTAAGGGCTGTGGAATCCATCTAGTTCAAATCACACATCTCTAGTATCTCTATCTTCCACATTAACGCCATATGATATTTTTTTTAATCTCTTTCATAGAGACCTTTAATTCCATCTTTCTATCCTAAACCATTTTTCATTTTCTTTCAAATATATAAACTAACATACAAATAACTAATTATATTACATGCATATTCTTATGTACGTGTTTCGATTGATCGATTTTTGACGTAAATGTTTTCTAGATTCGGGTCAGATCAAATATTTACGTGCATCTTTTTATATGCCTTTTGCTACAAATTCGAGTTGTTCTACGTTTCAACGTAAACTATTTTGGAAAACAACTCAGGTCAAATACAACTTGTTTTTGTGCTTTTTAATGTATGTTTTGTAAATTTTGTTTCGAACCAAGTGGAGTCATATTTTACGTTTCCCTTTTATCAAAAGGTCTAATTAATCCCTTTTGATTACATGTGTCGGTTTTTCCTTTATACCCGCTAATGTTTTCCATATATGAGCCGGGTCACATATAATACGTTATTGATCGTACGGTATAAACTCAATTTACTTTACGTTTTGATTCAATCGCAATCCTTATATAGGTCACACTGAGCACAATCAGATACGTCGAAACGTGTGTTTTCATATGATTAACGCATAACATAACATTTAGACTAATCCATTCTATATTTACGGTGTGCGTGCGTTCGCAACGCGCGCGAGTGTTATTGCTAGTTAATTTTGATATGCATAACTGATTTAGGGTTAAACCTCATCCTAGTCCATAACTAGTGCGAAGCAACATCAGTTGTCGTCATCATAAAAGCATGAACACTCGTATCAACCAGTTTCATCCTAGTTGGATCCAGAACTGATTGATACTTGATTTATTAACTTTTGTGCATCCATATGATTAAAGGCCACTTCATTAATATGTAGTTCATTTTCATGAATTTGGAAATAATTAGTTTCGTCGGCATTTATAACCTGTCTTGCATCATGTGGACATAGTCAACAGAGAATAGAGATGTGAAGATGACACAGTTGATTGATTTATTGTAAGTATTATGAAAGTGAAACGTATACTCTCATGGTTCATATATTGTTAAGAGTAAAACTATCGTTTTCATCCCTAAGATATGGAGAAATTTGTCATTTTATTCAAATTATTTTATCGTGCGATTTTCGTCCATGACATTTTCAAAATATGTTAGTTTAATCCGATTTTAACCACTGTTAAAAAAAGAGGGGTAAATTTTCGTCCAATTCTCTACTAATTCTCCCTCTTCTACATCATGACTAATATATATAACTTTAGGAGTATTCGAGAATACCTTTTGAAGATCATCATCCTTTGCACCTGATGTGGACTACCCCTTAGGTTGTTCTTCCTCTCTTTCCTCATTCTGAGTATCATCGAGATAATCATTAACTTGATTGCCACCAGGTTGTCTCACTATCAGTGCACCACCATTTCCACCTTGATCATCATCATTACAATGATAATTATCAATATCATCAAACCAATCTTCTAACTCTTTATCTTTTTAATCATCTTCTTCATCCTCGTCAACTTTCACATCATTTTTCTTTTCTTTTCGACGTTTTATCTCATCACGCCTCTTTGTTTCTTCTTCACTACAAGGAACATCTATCGTCTCACCTACACGTATAAACTGTTGTGCAAGAACGATAGCTCTTTCAGTGTTAACTCCAGCATCTGTAACATTAACCTGAACATCTGCAACATTAACTTCAGCATCTGGTTGTTGTTGCTCTTGTTGACTTGAGGATCCAATAATTTCTTCCTTATCGACCACAACACCTTTACCTTCATCCTTTAATGCTTCAGCGGCTTCTTCGGCATTTTTTGTTCTTTCTCTATCCTCCAAGCCTCAGCTCTTCGGATTTCAATCTCATCGAAAGCTGCATGAACATTTATTCCAAGTCTACCTTCAATGACCGCATATAGCATCTATATTTGCTTCGAATTGTTTTAATCTTTGACTTTCAGATCTTCTATTTCTTTCTTCAAGATCTCATTAGCATTGCTTGTCGTGTTAGCATCATTCAAATCGCAGTTTTCAACTAGCAACTCATCAATTGTTTCATTCTGTTGGTGCATCTAGTGTCTGTTAACTTCGTCTTAATCGAGTCTTATGTCTAGATAGGATAAACGAGTGCACAACAGGGATCAAATTAGGGTTTGTTTGTGTTTAAGTAAGTAATTTCGTTTGAAGGTGACAGGGTCAAGTTCAAACGAAATTAACTAAAGTGATTTCGTTTGTTGAAGTGAGCCATGTCACTTTCAAACTAAATTAGAACATCTATATATAGGGGTTGTGCATGTTCATTTTCATACGAAATTAAGTGTGTGAGAGCTGAGGTGCTGCCAAATTTTTGTCAGAATTGATTGTAAAAGCTCAGGAAATCAATAATAGAGAAAGATTAGAAAGGAACAAGCTGTGTTGATGTCATTTACATTGATTCTGCCTTTGTATTTGATGATGAACTACTCAGATTGACTCGTTAGGGTCACACGACGATCCAACAAGTGGTATCAGAGCTCAGGACGAGGAGTTCATACCAATTCAGATTGATTTTACCGGATTCTCTTACTTCTACTCATTCTTTTCTGATTTGGACATAATTCTACGGTTGAAATGGCCTGATTTTGACAAATATCAAGCGAAACATAGTTTTAATTAATCCTTGAAAGTTTTGGACTAAAATTCGGCTTAAAACTTGATCAAAAACATAATTCCGCTTGAAACTGTTCGTAAAATGTTGACGTCATAGGTTATTTCGTTTGAAATACCTTGATAATCTCATTTGAAAAGCACAATTTACCTGATTTCGTTTGAAAATTCAGGTTAATTTCGTTTGAAACAGGTATCTCGTTTGAAGTGTTGGGCTAATTTCGCTTGAGTGTGCACATAGTTGTAATTTCGTTTGAAGCTTATACTTTATAAGTGATTTCGTTTGAATGAGGAGTTATCTCAAACGAAATTAGATATTTCGTTTGAGATAGTTATTTCATTTGAAAGCAACTTTTCAAAAATTCAAAAATATTTCTAAGTGTTTGTTGAACATTTCAGGTACGTGAAGATGGATGATTTCAATCCATTCTATGACATTTTTGCCTTTGCTGGAAATGGTGGAGATCATATTTCAACCGACACATCAAACAACACAAATGAGAAAGCTCCGAGTGCGAAAAAGACTATTTCAGATACATTAAGTGTTGAAAGTGCCTATGGAACATACAACAAACCTCCAAAACTGTTGGCTATTGAAGATTATAATAGGTGGGCTACAAGATTTGACGAGTGGCTTCAAGCCTTTGCATATCAAAGCTGGAAAAGTTTAAAGATTGGTTACGTTAGAGGAAATCGTTTTGGTGAAAGTCTAATAGATACTGATGATATTGAAAGATATGTTGCTGAACAAAGTGCATCGCGTTGATTCATCAGTCTGTGAGAGATGATATAATTTCATTGATGGAATATGAAAATTCAAAAGATCTTTGGGAGAAACTGAGGGTAAAATGTGTAGGTAGTGCTGAGATAGTCAAAAACAAAAAGAAACTGTTAAGAAAAGAGTTTGATTTATTTGGGTGTTTGAAGAACGAGTCTGTTTCCAAGATGATTGAGAGATTTGGGCATCTGAAATTGGAGCTGGCAAGACACAAAATTGTGTATACCCAAGAAGAGTTGGTTGACAAATTGTTCGACTCACTGCCGAATGAACAAGATTGGCAGTACTTTGCATTAATGCTGAAGAATACAATCAAGTCTGAAGATTTGACAGTGGATCGGCTTATCGAAAGACTGGAGAGTCACAAGTTGGAGATCAAGAAATCTAACAAAGTCAACAACACATCTTATCAGTAGAATGTGGAGTTGTACTACAGAGGAAATCTACCAAAGACTGGTTCTCCAAGAACAACATTTTCTGCAGAGAGTTCAAAGAATGTGAATCAAGAAATTCTTCACAGTGGTTTTCATAGTGGATCTTCTTCAACAAATCCAAACCAATCTGCATCAAAGAATCTGTTCCAATGTAACATTGCTGTGGATCTGAAGAACGCTCAAAATTTCAGTGAAGAGTCAGCAAAACAGCAAATGGTGTTCTTAGCATCGGTGTTAGAATCGTATGAGAGCCTCGTGGCAGGCAAGATTGGAAACACCAACCTGACTAAGGAGGACTATGATCAAATAGATCCTGAAGAGATGGAAATGATCGATATCAGGTGGTGTATGGCCAATGCAGTTCGACGAGCACAACGGTTTATGGAGATTACGGGCAGACATTCTATCGGAGGGCCGTCCACAAAACTTGGCTTTGACAAATCAAAAGTCACATGTTTCAGATGTAAACAAAAAGGACACTTTAAATGTGAATGTCGTAACGCTCCTGCTGATGATACTGCAAATCCATTCCGCGAGGATTACTACAATAGAGCGATCTATCATCAGAATAAATCAGAACCACCCAGAATGAAGCAGCTTGAGGATGCCCCCAAAGAAAAATCAAGAGCTCTTGCTGTTATTCATGATGATGAAGGTTTTGATTGGAGTGAACTGCTACCAAAGGAAGATGCAGTAGGATATGCTTTAGTAGCAGAAAAGATTATTCCTGTCAAAGACACCAGAACTGAAGAACAAAAATACCTCGCAAGAAAGCAAAAAGCAGAATTCAAGATGATGAGATTATCAAAGGTGTTCTATGAAGCTAAGAGAGCAAAGAGATGGGATGCAGATAGAGAATGTTACCTTGATCCTCAAGGAAACATTGCTATTGATACGAGAACTCTTAGTATTGAAACTTTTATTGAAGAATTTGCTGCAGAAGAAGAAGCCAGACAGAGAGAATGGTGGGGAGGAGGAGAATCTGATAAGAAAGAAGAAGAGAAAGTTGTAGAGAAAGAAGAAAAAGAAGCAGAGAAGAAACTGCAGTCAAAGAAGATTGATGATGGGATTATCGATACTTCACAAGAATTCACAGCTGAAAACTTGGGAAAGATGGCTGACAAAGTGCTTGCTGCAAAAGAACTTGAGGTAGACTCTAAGTCTGAAACTGAGTCTAAAAGCAAGGTCAGTCCAAACAGTTCAACAAGTGAGACAGGTAAGAAAGTCAAAGGTGATAGTGACTGCGAAAGTTGCATGGAAAACTGCAAGTTTTGTAGTACACTCATTTACCTTAGTGATACAAAGGTTGTAGAACTGACAACAAGAGTCAGAAAGGTTGAAGATCAGATTCTAGACCGTGATAAAATGCTCAAAGCTTCAAATGATCGAACTAACAAGTTAACTGAGAGAATTAAAAATGATAAAATTGAAGTAGAAAGAATTAAGAAAGAAAATGAAAAATTGGTTCTTGAAAATCGTAAAATTTCAGAAAATTTTGACAAACTAAAACGATCGGTAAAAGATTCTGATGAAAGAAACGGTAAAACCAATAAAGAAAATGAGCATTTAACTGTGGTTCTTAGACACAAAGAAGACCAAATCAACCAACAGTTGGATGAAATTCCTAAATTGAAGCTTCAATTTGAAGAAGCTAAGATTGAGAATGAGCGTATCATTCTGAAATTACCCAGTTACAACTCCGCAAGTTTTGTTTTACAACACAATGTTCCTAAACCCATTGGGAAAAACAAAGCAGGCGAAGATGTTTACTCGGATGGAACTGGGGTTGGGTTTCATCAGGTTCCACCGCCAGTGTTAAACATTTTCTCAAAGAAAAAGTCCGGGTTGGTTAATGATGAAGATGAAACGAATGAAATAAAACTTCCAGAGTCAATTGATGTTACATTTTCTTCATCTGATGATAGTGTTCAAACTGATATTGTGAAAGGCATGGCTGAAAGTGTTTTGAAGTCTGATAATGATTCAGTTGAGGATGAAGAGTGTTTTCTGAACAATTACATTCCGAAGCTAAAATCCAAAAACAACTTAAATGAAGAACCTACTCTTTTCATGTACAAGATGTCGGGATCAGATAAGTTGTATTCGGATTCTGAGTTTCCACTAGAGAATGTTAATGTTGCTAAATTGACAAATGTGTTCAAATTGGTTGAAATTGATCCGTTTGAGATTGAAGGTCTAAAATAGACAAAGAGGCAAATGAATTTTGAAAAAGATAAAGCTTACTACAAGAAACCTGTTGTTCCACCGCGTTTTTATAACAACAATCGAAACAGATGGTCGGGTGGTTATCAGGGTGGTAAGAATTATCAGAAAAAGAATGTTCAAAACAGAAGGTTTGCTGAGAAGAAAGTGTTTGTGTCAAGTTTGAGTTCATTTTCTGATGAAGAATCTAAATTTTTTTCAAAAACAAATGAAGAATTCTTTGAGAAGAAGGCCTCGCAGCCTCAGTCCGAAGGCACAAGTCTGGTAGTTGACACCCGAACATGCTTCAAATGCAATCAAGTTGGACATATTGCACGAAAGTGTACTAACTTGAAGCCTAAGACTGAAGTTGTGATGAATTCAAGAAAGAAAGATGATGTGAAGGGAAAAGCTCCATTGGTTGTTAAGAAAAAGGTTTTGAAAAATGACAACATCAAGATCAAAACTGAACCTGTTAAAAATGTGGTAACTAAAAATGACAAGTTTTACCAACGGGTTGCGTCACCTCAACAAACATGGAAGCCAAAAGTTGTTGAAAAGAATTCAAGTACTCCAAAACCAGAGGTGTCTGAGACGGCAAAATCATCATCTTCAACTAAGAAGATGCATGTACCTTTGGATTACTATGAAAAACTTGAAAAACAAGAGTCTGTTACTTCTGAGAAAAAGGTTGTTTCGAAAGACCAACCATCTGGTCAACCTCAAAAAGACGAATTTTTCTTGTATAAAGAGGTTGAGGTTGGGTCTGCAGAGAACTTAAAGATGAACGACAAGAACTTTCCACCACTTTACATTGCAAAAACTCAATTAAATGTCAAGTTACCTGAGTCCAAAGAGGCTTGGGTAGCATCAAAATCTAACTAAAGTGTTTTTGAAATGTGCAGGAGCTTCCAAGATCCATTTCACGATGGATTATGGATAGTGGAGCTTCTCGGCACATGACGGGGAAAACAACCCTGCTGTATGATGTTAGAAATTTTAATGGAGGTTACGTGGGATTCGCAGGAAATCAAGGTGGTAGAATAGTTGGTGAATGAACGTTATCCAATGGGATTGTTACGTTTGAAAGAGTTAACTACATCACCGAGCTTGAAAACAATCTTCTAAGTATCTCTCAGATTTGTGATCGCATGTACACAACGCACTTTACAGACAAAGAATGTTTGATCTTGAAACCAGGATTTGTTATCCCTGAAGAATGGATTATCATGAGGGCACCTAGAGTGAATGATCTGTACGTGTTTGTGACACTCTAGGTATTTCCGAACAAACACCTTGTAAATTATTTAGTGCGTATATATATATATATATATATATGTTATTAAATGAAGATTTGCGAATTTTCTTGAAGTATTAGGTGATGCTTGTATTAAACTATGTGTATGTAATATGTGTATAAGTGAACCGAAACCATGAATCCGACTCGAAGCCCATTCGGTCTCGAGTGAGCGACTGGGCCGGTTGGGCCGTGCACCTCCCTAAGCCCACTCAGACCCATTAGGGTGCACTAACTTGGAAAGAGTATAAAGCCTCATTAACCCCCATTTGCACCAAACTTTCTCCCACACTCACCCACACTCTCCTACATTCCTTCAATCACTAAAAACCCTAAAAGCTCCACCAACACCCTCCTCTTTTCTTCTCGGATTCACCATCGGCTAAGGAAGGGCTCTCGGACCTCGGTGAATCCCTACACACCTCCACACTTTAGAACCGGTTAGTGTTTCAATGTATGCTAAGAAAATTATGTGTGCTTAATGATTAAGATGCATGATTAGTTTAGAGGTCTTGTTGAATGAATTCTTGTATGATTAGTGACTTGGTAATATGATGAATAATGTGTGTGAGCTATGGTATGATAATGTCTTGTTAAGGTGTTTTTGTAGGGAAAATGATTAGGCTATCCGATCCATGTTAGATGTTTTGTTAGATAATTTTGTTAATCCGATTTATGTTATCCGATTTATGTGGTATGATCTTGTTATCCGATTTATGCTAGATGTTTTGGGACAAATGTGTGTTCAATAAAATGATGCAAGATTTACTTAATCTTTATATTTCATGCTTGAGTGATCTCATGAAGAACCTTATGAATATGTGCCAAATGTGATATGAACACATGATGAACAATGTTGAATGTGAGATGAACATTTTAATATGGTGTGTTTGATCCGTTTGGATTGGGGCATAGACAAGAAAACATGTTTATTGGGGGTAGTACACAATTTGCATGAAATCTCAATTCCATTGGATAGTACATCGGGCAGGTTCTAGAAGGTCTGGTTCATCAGGTGTGCGAGTCGAGACCTCCTGTCTCGACTCGAGACTACGTGATTGCGACTCGAAACCAAACCGTGAAGACTCGAGACTACGTGATTGCGACTCGAAACCAAACCGTGAAGACTCGAGACTACGTGATTGCGACTCGAAACCAAACCGTAAAGACTCGAGACTAGCCTGGTTGCGACTCGAAACCATCCATAACAACCCGAGACCGTATACACCACTCGAGACCAGCCATTCACAATTCAAAATCCCTTGGTTGCGACTCGAAACCGTATGTTCTCGAGTCAAAACCGCATGGTCTCGACTGGGCATGACTACCTTAGTTATTGGGCCTTAGGGTATTCTGTTTGGGCTTCTGTTTAACTGAACTATGTGACAAATATGTTTTGGGCTTGTATCTATGCGAATATGCCATGTGCTGATCTACTGTTAATCATATGTTGTGCATTCAATGTGTTAGCTATGTGTAGATATACGTGATTACTTGTACCCCCAAACCTGACCTATACCGGTAACCATGTTAGGACGTGGTGACCAGCAAGCTTGACCAAGTAAGCTAATCTGCCGAGCAACCTAAGGTGAGTTCACACACTAAAAGCATGCGTCCCAGGGAGGGACACGAACAAACTAAATAATGTTTTCAAACCAATAATTTCAGGGGAAATATGCAAACGGTACTCTTGTACTACTACATCCGGGGGAGATACGTTTGGGTATTATTTATAAATCACAACTAGCAACACTAAACGAATCTCTATCACATTAAGTCCCTGCTTATAGTACCGATTAATCGCCGGGGGCGAACGGGTTATTAGTTGATAGCGCTATTAGGTTTGACAACCTCACACCGTGACCGGGGGAGATCGGGCGTGAACTATAGACCTTGGATCTCGGTCAATGACGATAGATATTGACTTGGGGCACCAAATCTTCTCGTCAGCAGTTTCGGTAATTCAAGTTTAGTAGCTTTCATATGGGGTAGCTCCCCATGACGTGATTATAAATGCTTTACCTAAACAACCTACATTTTCTTCTGAAAAGTTAAAACTGGACATCTCGTGAACTCGCCAACATTTTTGTTGACACCCTACTGCATGCTTTGCAGGTAACCAGTGATACAGGAGCTTGCGGCTTGGAGATGTGTAGTGGTCGTCTTAACCCGTGTGTTGGGTTTTAAATAATCTTTAAACTATGAACCTTGTTTTGAAAACTGTTTGATTGTGCTTCCGCTGCTTACTTAAACTATTATTCGAATTGGAACATTTAAAACTTTAAACTGTGATGTCTATTATCAATGCTCAGTATAATTGGTGGCTGGATCCTGGTCAGTCACGCCTCCAAGCGGTGGTATTCCGTATGTGGATTTTGGGGGTGTGACAGATTGGTATCAGAGCCATTGGTTATAGTGAACTTGGTTTTAAAAAGAAGAGTCTTTTTGAGAAAAACCAGACTATAACCCGTGACTCGTGACGACACTACACTCCAAGGGCAAGACTCAGCATACTAGACCTCATAGCTCGGGCTTGTGTTTACTTGCTTGTTTATCTTCTGTTGACTGCTCTATTATACATACTAGTGTGCCTAATTAGATAGAAACGCATCCCTCTTCTATCTCATTCTCATTACGTCACGACATCACTCTCATACTGTGTTTTCTGGTTATGAAGACAATGAGTGGACGCGGAAGAGGAAACGTTAACATGACTCAGGCTCAATTCACTAACTTGCTCAACACGGTGGCTGCAGCTTTCGCAGCTCACCCTGGAGGTAAATTCGTTACTTTAGGATGTTTAGATCCTACCCCCACATCGTCTTTTCACCTCTAAACCTATTCGCTCCACTTCTCACCACAGGTCAGCAAGCGCCTGCGCAACCACGTGTTTGTACTTTCAAAACCTTCATGGATGGCAAGCCTCTCCCTTTCAACGGCACTGAGGGTGCCATGGGCCTTCTGCACTGGATTGAAAAGGCCGAAGCTGTCTTTGCTGTCTGCGAGTGCCCCCTGCTAACTGGGTAAAGTTCGCGACTGGTACGCTTGAAGGAAACGCGCTTTCATGGTGGAAAGCACAGATTCAGATGCTTGGTCTAGAAACTGCTAATGCTACTGCATGGGAAGATTTCAAAGATATGATCAAAGAAGAGTACTGTCACAGGGATGACATCCACAAACTCGAAGACGAGTACTATGGACTCAAGATGGTTGGGTCAGAGATTGAGACCTACACCAAGCAGTCCAACGACTATGCTGCACTTTGCCCGAACATGTCCCGACCTATGTATCGAAGGATCGAATTGTACATCAAAGGCTTGGTCCTAGAAATCCGGAGCCATGTGACCTCAGCCAACCTCAATACCATACAGCCCGTGGTTCGTCTTGCTCACAAACTCACCAATCAGGCTGTGGAAGAGGGCAAGTTGCCCAAGAGAATCAGTGCTACTGCTGGAACTTCTAATGACAACAAACGAAAGTGGGATGGAAACCAGGGTAAGGATGCTAACTCTACTCAGGCCCCGGCTCAGCAAAGGAAAACTGAAAGTAACAAGGGCCCTCAGCAGCAGGGTGGCTACCAGGGCCATCTCCCCAAATGCAACAAGTGTAATCGACATCACAATAGGCCCTGTGCGAGGAACAAATGTCAGCGATGCAACAAGATGGGGCATGAGGCCAAGGATTGTAGGAGCCCTCATCCCGCAAGGCAGAATCAACAACAACAGCAGCAGCATCATGGGAACATCAAGGGTTGTTTCCAGTGCGGAGCCGAGGGGCACATTAAGAAGAATTGTCCCCAGTTAAACCAGAACAACCCCAATCAGGGTGCAGGAAATAACAACAACAACGCCAACAATGCTGGGAATGGTGCAAGAGGAAGGGCTTTTGTGATTGGAGCGGGAGAAGCGAGGAATGACCCCAACGTTGTAGCGGGTAAGTTCATACTTAACGATCGTTATGTTTCCGTATTGTTTGATTCTGGAGCGGATGCTAGTTATGTATCCCTACGTATTAGTAAGAAACTTAAGTTCACTCTTACGCCGCTAAGCTCTAAGCACATCGTTGAAATAGCTAATGGTAGAAACCTCGAGGCCTCACACGTAATACGTAACTGCGAATTAGAATTGGCTGGTCAGACCTTCCATATCGATCTCTTCCCCATTTTTCTTGGAAGCTTCGACGTCATCATTGGTATGGATTGGCTATCCAAACATCGAGCCGAAATCCTCTGCCAAGAGAAAGCTATTCGTATTCCTCGTCCCCCTGGCAAACCTCTTATAGTTCAAGGCGACAAGAGCGGAGAAGTCACAGGCATCATTTCATTCTTAAAGGCCCAGAAGTGTCTACGAAAGGGGCACACCGCTATCTTAGCACTCGTTGCCGACACACAGAAAATGGAAAACAGGATTGAAGATTTTCCAGTCGTACGCGACTATCCTGAGGTATTCCCGGAAGAACTACCTGGACTCCCTCCTCACCGTCAGGTCGAATTTCAAATCGAGCTAGCTCCCGGAGCAGCACCTATAGCTCGTGCACCTTATCGACTAGCCCCCGCGGAACTCAAGGAACTCTCTACTCAACTACAAGAGCTCTTGGACAAAGGTTTTATCCGTCCTAGCTCATCACCCTGGGGAGCCCCAGTGCTTTTCGTCAAAAAGAAAGATGGCACATTCCGAATGTGCATTGATTACCGCGAACTGAACAAGGTTACCATCAAGAATCGTTATCCACTTCCCCGCATCGACGACCTGTTCGACCAGCTGCAAGGGTCGAGCTATTATTCCAAGATCGATCTGCGATCGGGTTATCACCAGCTGAGAGTCCGCGATGAGGACATCTCTAAGACTGCTTTCAGAACCCGCTATGGTCACTACGAATTCCTTGTTATGCCTTTCGGAATGACCAATGCACCGGCGATCTTCATGGATCTCATGAACCGAGTATGCAACCCTACCTCGACAAGTTCGTAATTGTGTTTATCGACGACATCTTAATCTACTCGAAGAGTCAGGAGGAGCATGAACAACACCTGCGTCTCATTCTCGAACTCCTTCGCAATGAGCAACTGTACGCCAAATTCTCGAAATGTGATTTCTGGCTTAGAAAAGTCCATTTCCTTGGGCACATCGTCAATCAGGAAGGGATTCATGTTGACCCCGCTAAGATTGAGTCCATTAAGAACTGGCCTGTACCTAAGACTCCGACCGAAGTTCGCCAATTCTTGGGATTGGCAGGATACTATCGAAGATTTATCAAGGGATTCTCTAAGATCGCTCAACCACTCACGACCCTCACTCAGAAAGGTGTTGCTTACAAATGGGGTGATGCTCAGGAAACAGCCTTTCAGGAACTAAAGAAGAACCTCTGCAGTGCTCCTATTCTTTCCTTACCTGAAGGCACCGACGACTTTGTGGTTTACTGCGATGCTTCTATTCAAGGGCTCGGTTGCGTGTTGATGCAACGCGAGAAGGTTATTGCTTACGCTTCGCGACAACTCAAGATCCACGAACGAAACTACACGACACATGACTTAGAATTTGGAGCTGTGGTCTTCGCGCTCAAGCTTTGGAGACACTACTTGTACGGAACCAAGTGCACGATTTACACTGATCACAAGAGTCTCCAGCACATAATGGAACAAAAGGAGTTGAATATGCGGCAACGCCGCTGGGTCGAACTCCTAAATGACTACGAGTGTGCAATTAGATATCATCCAGGCAAGGCTAATGTGGTAGCCGATGCCCTCAGCAGAAAGGAGACCAAACCCAAACGTGTTCGTGCCTTACAGCTCACTATCCACTCGAACCTCCCTAATCAGATCCGAAACGCGCAGGCTGAAGCATTGAAAGTCGAGAACATCAGGGCTGAGTCCCTACGAGGATCGAGACAACGTTTGGAACAAAAAGAAGATGATGCTTACTATGTAAATGGGCGTATATGGGTCCCACTTTATGGGAATTTGCGTGAGCTTGTGATGGACGAAGCCCATAAGTCCCGTTACTCAGTGCATCCGGGTTCAGATAAGATGTACCACGATTTAAGGACTACCTATTGGTGGCCTGGCATGAAAGCCCACATAGCAGCCTATGTCAGAAAATGTTTAACTTGTGCAAGAGTCAAGGCGGAGTATCAAAAACCATCAGGCCTACTCCAACAACCAGAAATCCCACAGTGGAAATGGGAGCAAATTTCCATGGATTTTGTTACCAGCTTGCCTAGGTCCCAACGCGGAAATGACACCATCTGGGTGATAGTGGATCGATTAACTAAGTCCGCACACTTTCTTGCTATTAAGGAAACAGACAAGTTCTCTACTTTAGCAGAGGTTTACTTAAAGGAAGTGGTTTCGAAGCACGGGGTGCCAACCTCTATTATTTCCGATCGAGACGCGCGTTTTACTTCTGAGTTGTGGCAAGCCATGCACAAATATTTTGGCTCACGTTTAGACATGAGCACCGCTTATCACCCGCAAACGGATGGGCAATCTGAACGCACCATCCAAACCCTCGAAGACATGCTTAGGGCATGTGTGATCGATTTTGGCAAGAATTGGGAGAAGCACCTACCATTAGTGGAATTCTCCTACAACAACAGCTACCACACCAGCATTCAGGCGGCACCCTTTGAGGCATTGTACGGACGAAAATGTCGGTCGCCTCTCTGCTGGGCGGAGGTTGGCGACAGCCAGATCACAGGCCCAGAATATGTAGTTGACACCACAGAAAAGATTGCCCAGATTAGGCAACGCATGGCGGCAGCTCGTGACCGTCAAAAGAGATACGCAGATAAGGATAGGAAACCGCTAGAGTTCCAGGTTGGTGAACGGGCTCTACTTAAAGTCTCACCCTGGAAGGGTGTGGTTCGTTTTGGAAAACGGGGCAAGCTTAATCCGAGATACGTCGGACCCTTTGAAATTACCGAAAAGATCGGTAAGGACGCTTACAGATTGAATCTGCCTGAAGAACTGAGTGCTGTGCACAACGTCTTTCACGTGTCTAATCTGAAGAAGTGTCTGTCAGATGAAACACTCATCATTCCTTTCAAGGAACTCACTATTGACGAACAGCTACACTTTACCGAGGAACCGATTGAGATCACGGATCGTGAGATCAAAACCCTCAAACATAGCCAAATACCTCTCGTGCGAGTCCGTTGGAACTCGCGCCGTGGCCCAGAGTTTACCTGGGAGCGGGAAGACCAGATGAAGCGCAAGTATCCCCAGTTGTTCCCTAATGAAACTCCCAGCACTGAAGTTACAACTGAATTTCGGGACGAAATTCCAAACTAACGAGGGGATGATGTGACATCCCGCCGAAACGTTCTCATTTACGCTAGCTTGTCAGTGGCTGCCTTAACTTTCGGGACGAAAGTTCTTAAAACTTGGGGATAATGTGACACTCTAGGTATTTCCGAACAAACACCTTGTAAATTATTTAGTGCGTATATATATATATATATGTTATTAAATGAAGATTTGCGAATTTTCTTGAAGTATTAGGTGATGCTGGTATTAAACTATGTGTATGTAATATGTGTATAAGTGAACCGAAACCATGAATCCGACTCGAAGCCCATTCGGTCTCGAGTGAGCAACTGGGCCGGTTGGGCCGTGCACCTCCCTAAGCCCACTCGGACCCATTAGGGTGCACTAACTTGGAAAGAGTATAAAGCCTCATTAACCCCCATTTGCACCAAACTTTCTCCCACACTCACCCACACTCTCCTACATTCCTTCAATCACTAAAAACCCTAAAAGCTCCACCAACACCCTCCTCTTTTCTTCTCGGATTCACCATCGGCTAAGGAAGGGCTCTCGGACCTCGGTGAATCCCTACACACCTCCACACTTTAGAACCGGTTAGTGTTTCAATGTATGCTAAGAAAATTATGTGTGCTTAATGATTAAGATGCATGATTAGTTTAGAGGTCTTGTTGAATGAATTCTTGTATGATTAGTGACTTGGTAATATGATGAATAATGTGTGTGAGCTATGGTATGATAATGTCTTGTTAAGGTGTTTTTGTAGGGAAAATGATTAGGCTATCCGATCCATGTTAGATGTTTTGTTAGATAATTTTGTTAATCCGATTTATGTTATCCGATTTATGTGGTATGATCTTGTTATCCGATTTATGCTAGATGTTTTGGGACAAATGTGTGTTCAATAAAATGATGCAAGATTTACTTAATCTTTATATTTCATGCTTGAGTGATCTCATGAAGAACCTTATGAATATGTGCCAAATGTGATATGAACACATGATGAACAATGTTGAATGTGAGATGAACATTTTAATATGGTGTGTTTGATCCGTTTGGATTGGGGCATAGACAAGAAAACATGTTTATTGGGGGTAGTACACAATTTGCATGAAATCTCAATTCCATTGGATAGTACATCGGGCAGGTTCTAGAAGGTCTGGTTCATCAGGTGTGCGAGTCGAGACCTCCTGTCTCGACTCGAGACTACGTGATTGCGACTCGAAACCAAACCGTGAAGACTCGAGACTACGTGATTGCGACTCGAAACCAAACCGTGAAGACTCGAGACTACGTGATTGCGACTCGAAACCAAACCGTAAAGACTCGAGACTAGCCTGGTTGCGACTCGAAACCAACCATAACAACCCGAGACCGTATACACCACTCGAGACCAGCCATTCACAATTCAAAATCCCTTGGTTGCGACTCGAGACTGTATGTTCTCGAGTCAAAACCGCATGGTCTCGACTGGGCATGACTACCTTAGTTATTGGGCCTTAGGGTATTCTGTTTGGGCTTCTGTTTAACTGAACTATGTGACAAATATGTTTTGGGCTTGTATCTATGCGAATATGCCATGTGCTGATCTACTGTTAATCATATGTTGTGCATTCAATGTGTTAGCTATGTGTAGATATACATGATTACTTGTACCCCCAAACCTGACCTATACCGGTAACCATGTTAGGACGTGGTGACCAGCAAGCTTGACCAAGTAAGCTAATCTGCCGAGCAACCCAAGGTGAGTTCACACACTAAAAGCATGCGTCCCAGGGAGGGACACGAACAAACTAAATAATGTTTTCAAACCAATAATTTCCGGGGAAATATGCAAACGGTACTCTTGTACTACTACATCCGGGGGATATACGTTTGGGTATTATTTATAAATCACAACTAGCAACACTAAACGAATCTCTATCACATTAAGTCCCTGCTTATAGTACCGATTAATCGCCGGGGGCGAACGGGTTATTAGTTGATAGCGCTATTAGGTTTGACAACCTCACACCGTGACCGGGGGAGATCGGGCGTGAACTATAGACCTTGCATCTCGGTCAATGACGATAGACATTGACCTGGGGCACCAAATCTTCTCGTCAGCAGTTTCGGTAATTCAAGTTTAGTAGCTTTCATATGGGGTAGCTCCCCATGACGTGATTATAAATGCTTTACCTAAACAACCTACATTTTCTTCTGAAAAGTTAAAACTGGACATCTCGTGAACTCGCCAACATTTTTGTTGACACCCTACTGCATGCTTTGCAGGTAACCAGTGATACAGGAGCTTGCGGCTTGGAGATGTGTAGTGGTCGTCTTAACCCGTGTGTTGGGTTTTAAATAATCTTTAAACTATGAACCTTGTTTTGAAAACTGTTTGATTGTGCTTCCGCTGCTTACTTAAACTATTATTCGAATTGGAACATTTAAAACTTTAAACTGTGATGTCTATTATCAATGCTCAGTATAATTGGTGGCTGGATCCTGGTCAGTCACGCCTCCAAGCGGTGGTATTCCGCATGTGGATTTTGGGGGTGTGACAGTGTTGGACATGAGTGTAGCAACTACAACCACGGGTCAGGCTCAGTGTTTTGTGTCAAGAGCAACTGAGAAGGAATCACAATTGTGGCACCGGAAGATGGGTCATATACATCTTAGAAAAATGAATCACTTGGTGCATAATGATTTGGTTATTGGTGTTCATGTCAAAGGTTTTCATCTTGAGGGAGAATGTATTAGCTGCATCAAAGGCAAGCAGAAGAAGAAATCACATCCTAAAAAGAAAGTCAATTCAGTATCAAGACCTTTAGAGAGACTTCATATGGATCTTTTTGGTCTAGTGAATGTCAAAAGAATCACTGGTGATTACTATTGTTTGGTTGTCACGGATTATTTTTCAAGGTTTTCATGGGTTTCATTTATGAAAATGAAAGATGAGACGTTTGATAGTTTGATGGCGTTGTTCAGAAAAATTGAAAATTTGTACCATAGGCGTATCAAAAGAATCAGAAGTGATAATGGTACTGAGTTCAAGAACAACAAGATGGAAGAATATTGTGATGAAAGAGGTATATTGCATGAATTTAGTGCTCCTTACACTCTGCAGCAGAATGGAGTAGCTGAAAGAAAGAACAAGACTCTAATCGAAACGGCCAGGACAATGCTTGCTGATTCAAAATTACCAGTAAACTTTTGGGCAGAAGCAGTATCCGCCGCATGCTATACGCTCAACCGTGTTCTCACTGTCAAGAAATTCAACAAGACATGTTTCGAGTTGATCAATAACCGCAAACCGAATCTGAAGTATTTAGAACCGTTTGGGTCACCCTGTACAGTTCTAGAGCCTTTTGGTAAATTTGGTCCAAAGAGCATCGAAGGAATTTTCCTGGGTTATCAAAGTCCATTGAAACGAGTCTTTGTTCAAAGCTTGAAGCGGATTATTGAAGCACATAATGTTGAGTGTCAAGGTTACACAATGCCTCCACAGAATCCTGGAGATTCATGGCGTTTTCATTATGACACTTTGTGGGATTCGTTTGACATGAAAGAAGAAGAGGAAGAAGAAGATTTCTTTGACGAGTTGGATATTTTGAGAGAGTATGAAGAATCGCAGGAGAGATTCCCAGTAGAAACTTTTAGTCGAAAAAGACAAGCTTCGAATGATGATGAAGCAGGTCCAAGTAATGCTGGAGAACATGATGATATTCAACAAAATGAAGTTGCTCATGATAATCAGACGACACAGAATGATATTCAAGAATCTGAGAACAGACCAGTATTTGATCATGGTGATTCAGATTCTGAGGGGGAACAAATTCAGATTTCAAGTCAAATAAACCCAGTCAGTGAACAAGGTGCAAATCAGAATGTTACTAATCTGGAAGGCGAGGTAGATGTTTCAGGCAAGGTGATGCCAAGAACTCTTTCATACCATCCAGAGGAACTGATCATTGGAGAATTGCAATCAGGCGTTCGCACAAGACGTCAAATTGACCAAGGCCTTACTTGTTTTTATTCTACAGTAGCACCTTTACAAACTGAGTTTTCACTAAGTTGTTTTATTTCGCAGATCGAACCGCGAACTTACAAAGAGGCGCTAACTGAAGATTCTTGGGTCAATACTATGCAAGAAGAGTTGAGTCAGTTTGAGAAGTTAGGAGTGTGGAAGTTAGTAGACTTGCCTGATGGTCAGAGGAAGATAAACACCAAGTGGGTGTTCAAGTGCAAGAGAGACGATCGAGGGGTTATTATTCGTAACAAAGCTCGACTCGTAGTCCAGGGTTTCAGTCAGCAAGAGGGGATAGATTTCACTGAAGTGTATGCTCCGGTTGCTCGACTAGAAGCGATCAGAATCTTCCTAGCATTTGCATCTTGGAAAAATTTCTAAGTTTATCAGTTAGATGTAAAATCGGCGTTTCTCTATGGGAAGGTAAAAGAGGAGGTATATGTCGGACAGCCACCGGGCTTCACCGATCCAATCCACAAAGACAAGGTCTACTTGCTAGACAAGGCGCTGTATGGTTTACACCAGGCCCCGAGAGCTTGGTATGAGACATTGTCTCAACACCTGCTAGCCAACAGCTTCATCCGTGGAAAAGTGGATGCCACTCTCTTCACCAAAGAGGTCGACGGACATCTTCTGATAGTTCAAATATACGTGGACGACATCATATTTGGGTCAACGAATGAAAATTTGTGCAAAGATTTTGAACGAGTTATGAAGCAGAAATTTGAAATGTCATCGATGGGTGAGATGAAATTCTTTTTGGGACTACAGGTTAATCAACTACCCAAAGGAATTTTCATACATCAAACGAAGTACGTTCATGATATTCTAGAGAAATTTGGGATGTCAGGTTCTACTCCAGCTTCCACCCCATTAGCGACGAACCATGGGATAAACCCGGATCTCACCGGAGAGAAGGTAGATGAAACGTTGTATCGTTCCATGATCGGATCGCTGATGTACTTGACTGCTTCAAGACCCGATATTATGTATCCAACCTGCCTCGCAGCAAGATTTCAATCTAACCCAAGAGCTTCGCACATGGTAATTGTGAAAAGGATATTACGCTACCTGAAAGGAACTCCATCGTTGGGGTTGTGGTATCCAAAAGATGGCGACTTTATGCTCGAAGGGTATTCCGATTCCGATTTCGGATGCTGCAAAGTCAACACTAAATCAACAACAGCGGGGTGCCAGTTCTTTGGATCAAGATTGGTCACCTGGCAATGCAAAAAGCAGACCTCTATGGCTCTATCCACATGTGAAGCAGAGTATGTATCTGCTAGCAGCTGCTGCTCTCAGATCTTGTGGATCCAGCAACAGATGCGCGACTATGGTTTGCAACTTCTTAACACCCCTATCTTTGTTGATAATGAGACAGCGATTAACATTACTAAAAATCCAGTTCATCACGCTAAAACCAAACACATTGAAATTCGTCATCACTTCATCCGAGATTGTTTTGAGAGGAAGTTGATACGAATTGAGAAAATCCACACTGACGAGCAAAAAGCTGATTTACATACCAAAGCATTTGATAAAACACGTTTTCAATATTTGCTAAAATTGAATGGTATGAAGCTTTTATTGGTGTTGGAAGAGATTCTTGGCGTTGATGAAGGAGACATTGTAGATGATGTTGAGAAGCAATCTGCAATGGTTTGTCGATTTTTTACTTGTTTTGGTCTTTAGGGGGAGAATATAGGGTAATATTTTCAGAAAATACAAAAACAGTAAAAAAATTCAAAAATACAATAACATGAGATATTTCAAAATCCAAAAACAATAGAAAACTCAAAAAGAGCTTGTGTAAAAAGGGAAAATGATAGTACATCGGCTTGACAGTTACGATATACTAAATATATGTAAAATCTAAAAAGTCTTAAACAGTCTCGCTGATGATGTGCCGATAGGTTTTTGCACATTTAGTAGGTTTGTTCAGGATATAAACCTAAATCTTTACTTACTTATTTCCTGGGGAACACTACTTGGATATATAGGTAACCCTTGAAATCTTGTTTGAAGGATCCCTCTTTCTGAGATACTAGGTCTTTATACTCAGTGATATCTGGGGTATTATTCCAGGACTTCTGATAATGCGGAAGCAATGGCCTAGTCCCCGAATAATACTTTCTGCATTGCTTGAAATATAGCGCCGCCCTCAGGAAAAATGA
The DNA here is from genome assembly GCA_030545235.1 of Helianthus tuberosus. Classification (NCBI taxonomy): domain Eukaryota; kingdom Viridiplantae; phylum Streptophyta; class Magnoliopsida; order Asterales; family Asteraceae; genus Helianthus; species Helianthus tuberosus. The sequence goes on from JARYGA010005410.1 coordinate 52,432, forward strand.
TGAAACAATAAAATTGATAATCATTGCTGTTGTAAAAAGATCCTCTAAAGGAGACACACTAAAGTCGAACCGTCATCTCTCTGCTGAACGAAAGTTCTGACTTGAGCTCTCACGGTTTCGCAATTAACCCTTTACAGATATCATATGTGGTATACTCACCTGTAAGACTGAATATTGGGATTTGGATACAGGAGTATATTCAAGAGGTGGGACACACGTATAAGTTTAAGTCTCTAATACACTAAATCCGTATCCTGGACAGATTGAAATGTGTGAGAGAATTTAAGTGGATCAGTATATCGACAATCTAAGTGAATTGTTTAATTCTGAGTATGTAATTAAAGCTTAACGGTACTTGTGACTTGTCAAATAGTTGATATGATTCCCTAACACGCTCACCAAAAATATGTTTGTAAATAGTTTACATTTACTGCATTTTATTTCTGTATTTCATTTCTAGTTTAGAAACTTTATTAAAAATCTAAAAAGATTTTACATTTCTGCTTTATTTTCCGACAAACCAACGTGGAGAGTTGATCTTCAGATTCGAATTGAAGCAGATGCAGGAAGTTTCTGGACTGGAGGATGAGGAGAGCTTATCTTGATAAAATCTGATTGTTGAAAAGTCAAAAGCAAGTTCTTTAATTTGAAACTTGTAAATTTCAGAAAATTTGTTTGAACTAATTTGTTTTCAAATGTCAGTGTGATTTATCTCAGATCAACCAAGGTTATTAAGTTGGACTTGGTAGACAAATTGAGTAATCAGGGTCATTAATTTGGACCTGAATACTTAAGTGGATTTCTGTACACTGATAAAACCATCAAATGAGGTTTGAATGGTAATGTAACAACTCTAAACAAAAAGTCCTATTTATTATTATTATTTGTCCAATAGGAAACCCTAATCGAGACCCCCAAGTGATTCTGCGTAAACCCTAAAATTTTCAGAATAATCGGAATCAGGATCATGGCCCCTAAAAGTCAGGGGGGGGGGGGTAAACCCTAGTTGGTAATATCCAAACAGTTTAACGTGTAAATTGAAATTGCATGCGAGACCAACTCAGCTGAGCTACCTGGACACGAAGCTACCCTAGGGTAGATTAGGGTCTCTCGCGACACGCGACACGCACAAGAGGATCTCTCGCGTGGCGCGAGGGGGATAAATTTTAGGTATAAATACAGGGGCTTGGGACTTGACATTCTGCGTTAGTTCGACGTAGAAATTCAATACGTACGTTGAGATATAGTAGAAACAGTCTCAAAACACACACAATTCACGAAGTGCTGCCGCAAAACAGGGTAATAACTCGATCGCTGCTACGATTCAATGTCCGATCGATTAAACTATCCAATGGATGTTTAAGTGCTGCCCACATTAGGGTTTATGCTTTGTCATTCGTCGTTAATTTGATGGATGTTTAAGTATCGCACTTTATCATTCGATGTGAGGGTTTAATCTCGTGAGTTATCGTAAATGTTGTATTAGTTACTAACCTAGTTTGTGTGCATTGTTATTTAAACTTGTTATCAAGGCTAATCAGTAGGCTAAGCTCTGTTCATATTAAATCTGCAATGTGAGTCATTCTCTTTTTATCAAATTACTTTCAAAATCATGTTTATTTTCAAGGTTATAATTGCAGGGATTAAGTCTTTGTAGTCACCAAATTACAGCCGGTATGTGGGGTTTTGTATACATTACTTATTTCCCGTCACCATTGGACAACGAGTTAGCCAATGGGTGATCTGACCATAGTCACAGAAACGAGTCGATTGACAAATACCATGGGTAGTTGGTTGATATCAGGAAACATTGTAATCGCTCTTAATACTGTAAATTATAACAAACGTGTCGTTTTGTTTAAAAAGAATGATTCACCAGTATTTCCCGCTAACAAAACCTTTTTCAAACATGTTTCAGGTGATCTGTTATGATCCAGGAAAAAGTGCCGTGAAGCACTACAAGCTTAAGGAAGTGGCTCAATATAAAATAAAGAAACATGTTTTGTAAAATAAAGATTTCTCAGTGAAATCATATGATTGTAAATTATCGGGGTTTTATCCCGAGTTGTGAAATAAAATAAATCGGGAAATTTCAGTTTTAAAAAGATCCTGAAGAAAACTTCCGCTGTTAATTCAATTAAATAAATACCACGGGATTTTCTGTCCCACGGCTCCTGAAACGGGTCAAACTGGGTCGGGGGCCGTGACAGAAAAAGGTGGTATCAGAGCCACTGATTTAAGCCTATTAAGTACTTAGAAATACTTAATTTTCTTGATTTTCATTTTGTGATTATGTGTTTTATTAACTGATTAATTGTTAAATTACAGTATGGGTAAGAAAAAGCTTTCGAACATCTATCTTAAATTAGATAGGTCATCAAAAGAGAAGGGAAGTTCATCCCAAACAAAATCCTCAAAATACCCAACAGATATTGATAAAGGAATATTTGTTCGAAAGGCTCACTACGAGGAACCACTTTCTCCTAATAAAAGGAGTTTCATCATTAGGAAAAGTCAAGAGAAAATGGAAAAGTTACAGGAAACCCAGAAAATAGCCAATAAAACACCATGGGAAGACAAGTTAGATGAAAAATGGGTAGATCTTTACATGTTAGCTACTGTAGCAGTAAATGCAAAACTTTAAATATTCTGACTTAAGTTCTAGCAAGCTTATCACCTATAAGCGAGAAATATTATCCAGTAAAATAAATAAGTTACAGTAAACCAGGTGTGTTTTAATTTTCAGTTGTTTTTGTGTTAAATTAGTCACACGGTATGAAATAATATTTTAAGGTTATTTATGAAATTTGTTATAAAATTTTTAACTTAGCAATTTTTGTATTTTGCATATATGCTAAACAGCATGAACGACTTGTCTGAAGCCCTTCAAAATCTCAATCTCTATCCGGTAAAAATGGAGGTTTCCAGAGATTTCAATAGGTATATACCAGACATAGAAGAACCTATGGAATTCAACGCTCCACCTCCAGAGAAACCCAAGCCTAAGAAAAGGAGAAGATTCGTGGGATGGAGGCGTGTGCGTAGAAGGAAACCCGCCACTAGGAAGATTCCTAAAATAGAAAATCCCTTAGATAAAGGGAAAGGGATTGAAGTCGGGGAAAGTTCTAGGCAAATGGAAATGCAGTTTGAGGAATATTCTAGGCAGATGGAAATGGAATTTGGGGAATTGAGGAGCTACCTTTTCAGGAGGAATTAGATCGTGCATTGGCGAGCTGTGATATCGTCAGGCCTATTAATAATAATCTATACCCTTATCCTGCTGAAACACAACTACCAATGAATTTGGAACCAGCAATCCCAGAACCAATAATCCACACCCAGCCTCTAGGAATGGATGAATGGTGGACTAATGATTCGCAATTCCAAAACCTACTCAACAGTCCTTATTCTTTTCTTCCTCAGTTTGACCCAGAACCTATACCAAACCCACCAATGAGCACTAAAAACTTAGCTGAACTCCGCCACTTTGGCGAGGAGCTGGTGGATGCAGGAAATAGGATCAGGGAAGTAGGAGAACAGATCTCCTGGAAATACGACGAGAGGGAACGTCGTTACTGAGATACCAATGGACGAAGGGTAGTAAGGTTATAAAAATGTGGTTGTATAATAATCTTGTAGAATAACCTAAAATAAAACTTTGTAAGATAAATGGTGTGTATGGACGCATATTATAAAATATATAAAAAAAATTGGAATCGAGAAATCGATAGTTTTGGCTATATTTGTGTTGTGAACTTTGTATGATTGTTTTGTGTATGATTGTTATTTATTCGATACTAATAAATTATATATATTAATTATCAGATGGAAAACGCTAATAATGAACCAGTAAATGAGGTTAATCAATCCGAGCAACATCCGGAGGATCAATTTATGACCAGACATGATATAGAAAACATTGTTGCTCAAGGAATAGCCAATGCTATTCCAACAATACTTGCTGCTGCCCAGAAACCTGTTGAACCTCAACAAATCATTCCAAGCAAACGTATTTCTGAAGAACTTCAGTAATAGTGTAAATGGAGGCAGTAATCATACCAATCACAATAATGATTCACGGCAAGCTCCGCTCCCTAAGAAAATGAAAGCTGCAACGCCTGGTTGCACTTACAAAGAATTTCTTGCTTGTAAACCAGCGGAATTTGCAGGCAATGAAGGAGGGACTGCGGCACTGCGTTGGTTAGAGAAAACCGAGGCAGTGATTACAATAAGTAAATGTGACAAAAACAACAAGGTCATGTATGCGTCAAATCTTTTCAAAGAAGGGGCGCTAGAATGGTGGAATACAGTACTTTAAGCCAAAGGAAGAAATATGGCCTATGACATGAACTGGGAAGAATTTAAGAGTCTTGTAGAAAGAAAATTCTGTCCTGAATATGAAAAAGATCAAATGGCAAATAAGTTCCTAAACCATCGAATGATGGGTGTAGATTGTCGCGGCTATACTTCGACATTCTTTGAATATGCTAGAGTGGTACCAACACTGGCTTCGCCAGAACCGGTACTCATTTCTCGCTATATTTGGGGATTAATTAGCGAAATCCGTAATATCGTTAAAGCTGCGAGACCTCGCACTATTGACGATGCGGTGGAACTAGCTAACACCCTAACTGACGAACTGGTACGCACAAGAGATGAAAATAGGAAAAAGGAACTGGCTCAGAAAATTACCCAAGGATTTCGTACGGGTAATAACAACAATTTCAAGAGAAGAGGAACAGGGCAATCTTCAACTTCGCTGTTCTGTAGAAATTGCAAAAAGAAACATTATGGAAGATGTAATGTAATCTGCAACTTTTGCAAACCCGTAGGACATCGTGAAGAAGACTGCAGAAAGAAAACAAGAGTCTACTATAACTCTGGAGAAACGGGACATTTTAAGCCAGAATGCCCTAAGTTGGTTAAACTATCAGACAATAAAGTTAAACCAGCCGAAGGAGCTACAAAGAAGAATGTTCGTGCATTCCAATTAACTACCCAGGAGGCAGAACTCATTCCAGATGTGATAGCTGGTACGTTCTTAGTTCAAAACATTTACGCAAAAGTATTATTTGACTCTGGTGCAAACCAAAGTTTTATAAATACTTCATTCTGCCAAGCTCTTAACTTACCTTTAATCCAACTTAAGCAGATTTTTACAGTCGAAATAGCAGACGGGAATTCAGTTAAAATAGATAAGGTTTTGCAAAATGTAGAAATAGAACTTTCAAGTCATAAATTCTCTGCAAACCTATTACCTATGAAATTAGCTGAATTCGATGTTGTGTTAGGAATGGATTGGTTAGTAGCCAACCATGCTCGAATCCTTTGTGACAAGAATTCTATAGAAATTCGTACACCCACTGAAGAAGTACTTATGATTACAGGAGATAAGCCACGTAAACCCATGAAGTTCGTATCAGTAATGAAAGTTGCTAGTTATGAACGAAAGCAAGGAATAGTGTATATGATTTCGGTAGTCATTAGCACTAAGGGTAAAGAACTTAAGGAGATTCCTGTAGTCTCAGAATACCCAGATGTATTCCCAGAAGAATTACCAGGATTACCACCAGATAGGGAGATAGGGAGGTAGAATTTAGGATTCATCTAATTCCCGGAACTACACCGTGAAACATCCCTTTTTTTACAACATTTCAACATAATTTGATGCGAAACATAGGTCCCATATATTTTTTTAAGAAATCATTGATTGATTTCAATATCTATAACTCATCATAATGTCCTTATTTATAAAGAAAATCAAATACAATGACTTTGTTTCATAATCCAGTAGTAACCAGAACGACCCATAACAACATATTAAATATTTGAACTAAACTTATAATTGTGATGTTCTTGTTTCATCCGAGCACTAGATAATCGATCTCCATTCAATGTGAGATTTGCAATTCAAAAAAATATATATAACCTTCCATCCGTTATAGGAAAATCTCAACTTTTATATAATCCATCATGTTTATATGTTATAAGCTATCTTAACACCCATCTTCTTTACCACACGAGGATTCTGTATTCTCAATCATATACCTGGAATATCATAGAATACACAATTAGTATAAAGTAAAACCATGTGAGTGATCGTCATCAACAAATTATTTAGAGAACTTTAAACACCATGATTATTTTGGAGACATTGAACATCTAAATCAACTCCAATACATCTTCACCACCAACATCATAATAATAAAATATGAATTATAGGTTCAATCGTTTCCCCCGTGATGAAACCATTCACTTCATATTTATCCACTTTAAACCATACGATCATCAACGTATGGCACTCCTTTCATTTTTTTGTTGCAATTTTACGTATGATATTGAATCCCCAAAGCCAAAGTATAACATGCTTTAAGCAGTGTAGGTGGCAATGTTCGCAGCGTATAATACTCTCCTCTCTTCTTTATTTCAGACTCAAATGGGTCACAATGTAAAAATTCATCTCTTGCGGAAACCTTATACCCCTGTGAGTTCAATATTACATTTACTAACAGTACATCTAGAGCACACTAAACTTGTAGAATTACATCAACATTTGACATGTTGACGTTTATTACCTTCATTATACCATATAATATTATATAGATATCATAAAACTAATATTCATTTACAGCTCATTTGGAACAAAAGCCATCCTTGATTGCTTATTAATTCTATTCGAACCACAAAAGAGTTCTTTATATAACAACAATATATAAATTCAACCAAATTAAAATCAACTATCGATCGGTAGCGGAGTTATATGTACATATATATTTATTATACTCCTTATTTAATTCACTACAACGTCCAATTATAGTTCACATTATTTCTTCAACCTCTAGAATTAACTTTCACTACAATTATCTTACCAGATTTACATATTTTCGTCTGTAGATATAGCTTACTTTACCCATTCAAGAATTAATGAACCACCTTTATTCATCAGGTCCAATTCAAGCATAGAACTAATATGTACTAATTATGAATCAAACAAATCTTTCATGCAATCTAAAATACATTTACTTACCTTTTTCTTCATTGCATTTGTCTCTCTATATGTTGTTCCAGGTCATACACCTTACTAAATCGATAGTTAAACTCCTGACGCATACTTGTCTATATCCGAACTTCTCAAGTCCGTATAAGAATATATATGTATATATATTCGCAAATACTCACATATCAATTTAGATTATAATTGAACCAGAACCAATGTTAATAGAATATGAAATACTCACGTGTGAAATTTGAAGTTTGATTCAACTCCGCTCACCTTCGCCCGTAGGAATGTTACCTTGTTACCAGTTAGTTAGACCCGTTGTCTTTAGAGATATGCCACACCTACCTTGACAACAAGTAAATCTCTGAAACAAATAGAACATATAATATGTATATTCATTTCATTTAAAACATGAATATTTATCCACCCATATCTTAACATGTGTTTTTACTCACACTTATACATTCACCATTGATCATTAGCTTATTTCCACCTATTTGACCCGTTATCACCCAACGCACTTTAACTATAATCTATGGGTCATTATTACCAATTTAAATTGATAGCACATTACTTTTAAATCACCAGTTAGCAATGGCTACGGTTGTAAATTAAACCATTTTAGATCCATTCACCAAAATAACCCACTTGAAGCATTAACCTTTCCCTTGATCCAACTGAGCTGAATATTACACTTTCATATTGCATCCCTTTCCATGACACCAAGGTTTATCATAGCTTTATGCTCACTAATTCAACCATTATATCATAATGCCATTCAGGTTTTTCTTTTCACTATTTTATATTAATTTAGACATTTAATCAAACAATTTGTGGGCATAAACTTCAACTCACATTTTAATATCGATACGAAATTCCCTAATCCCTTTCAGTTAAAGATGACCATCTGGTTATAAACCCCCAACATTACCATCTTTTAAGCCTTCGAACAAAATCACCATTGTTCTAGATCCATAAGTTCATAATCTACTATAACGTCTAATTATAATCAGATTCGAACTTTTGTCATACACAGCTTCCATCCCACCCTACTAATTTTTATAAATTAGTAGCCAAACCATAACATGGAACATAAATGTATATCTCTATACTTACTTTGAATCATCCTGACATGTCGATTAGGGTTTCCACACTAAAATCAAGCACCATTAACCCTAGATTGCATGTCTTTTTGAAACCACAGAACACAGGAACCCTAACCCATTGAATTTCATTAACACAAGCTTAAAGATTACCTACCAGGAACCTCATAAATTGATGTAAGATAGTAGAATTCAGCCTTAATCTCCCAAATTGAAAACCCATTGGTGAAATTGACTTCCTCTTTTGAGGATTCTTCTTCTCGTCAACAAGCAGGGCTTGTGACCCCCTCCTCTGATTTTACCCTCAGTTCTATTTTGGATCTCACCCAATTTAACCCCATTTACAACAAGGTTTAATAAAAAAGCAATTTCAGTCCTCAAGGTTATAAATTAAACTATAAACAACCTTTGATAATTTATGAAATTTTATTATGAACTCTAATTATCTCATCTGATATTTTTCTCCAACACTCAAAACCTTTTTAAAAGTTATTCAATGAAGTTCATCATATACGATTTCACAATAAGTAAACTCGTTACGAGGCTATTATTTTTCTATAAAGAAATATATTATAAACTCCGAAGAAAAATCGAGATGTTACAAATTCACCCCCGTTATTGGGGTTTCGTCCCCGAAACCGCACTACCTTTTACATTAGGCCATCAGCCAATACATTTGAGTAGTAACTCAACACACCAAGTTCATAGAATATTTACCTCATTACACAAAACATTTTAAGATGTTTACCAATACATATTTGACATTAAAATTGTAATCATATAAGTTGAATTCATGCTTGACCAAGTTCAAGTAAATCATAAGTATCAATCATAAGTTTATATTATATGAACACTTTTAACAGATAAGGGGTGGTACAAACTCACCTCAAATGTTCCAAGTTTTCACCTTGCTCTCTTAGTTAGCTTTTAAACATGTTTAGCCAATCTAGCCATCTAAATAAAATCCAAGCATCTTTGCATGCATCAGCGTGGTGTTCAAGTTTACACCTTCATCTGTCACATTTCTTTTTATCTTGTTTTCAGGAGTTTTTAGCTTACACGAGCTTAATGAAACATTTGTGCAAAATTAGGCGCCTTTTAGTTCATTTTTGACACGTAAAAAAATACCCATCTTGCATGAATATTATAATTTATTAGATTTCTAAGTTCCAACACATAAGAATAGGTGTATTTATTTTACTAGAGCTAATATTAATTGAATCAAATCATTAAAACTTCACTTTGCCATTTTCCTAGGTTACATTAATAAAAAATAATCTTCTTCTTTTTTTTTTCCAGCATGTGAGACCCAGTGCAACGTTTTTCTTTAGTATACACTGGTCCTATTCACTTGAAGTAATAACTTAACTTGTTTACAAGTTTACAAATCATTATTCTTTTTTTTTTTTACCCATTGATAACCTGGGATTTTAATCAATCCTCGTTAATATCTCAAAAGAGACAATTAACCCTTTGTATTATAAACTCATCATATTGAGATGATTGGATCTCCAGATCTCTTTTATAAGATTCAAAAGATATCTAAGCATCATTTTTACTCTTCAATGAGATCAACTCCCCATTTTTTTACATATGAAAATAATAACTATATGTGTTTCTAGAATAAAATGATTGTAATAGGGTATTTACCTTTGTTTGAGGATGAACCCACTTGAACATTTTTGCCAAGATGATCCCCTACATACTTATGATCTTCCTTATCTTCATTTGTTCATAGTGTATAGTCATTAATGTCTCATCTTGATAATATAATGTAAAGACTTTCACAAAACAACTAACATGAATTAAGATCAACAACAATTTGGGTTCTAATATAATTCGCTTTTTTTAACCCTTCTACTTAATCCAGTAATCAACATTTAGAATTTTGTCAAAACCCTTCATACTATCACTGGATAATCTTGCAATTTACATTCTTTTTATTGCATATTAATTTTGAGAATTATCATTCAACTTTTCGCAAATTTGAGAATCATCTAATAGAAATCTTGACCCGCACACTCACATCACTAATGGGTGTTTATTTACTTGTTAACTTCAATAAAAAAATCTATCATGAAACACATACAATTTCATGTATAAATAAATAAAACATTCGTCATACAACGTGTGGCTTTTATGAAATTTGTTGTCACATTTAACATGTGAACAACTATAAATCCTTTTTCATGTACAACCTAGTGACTTTTTATAAAATCCATTCGTCACATTCAACATATGAACTATTAAATCCTTTGTCACATAATTCGTATTAAACAAATCATTTTAACTTACTTGTGAGGCTCGAAGTCTCAATGTGCCATACTTTCTTCCTTGAGACTATTGTGTCATGTTAACATTTACCGCCCTTGAATCCATCATTTATACTTGAACTTTCTTTTGGAACACATCACTATGTGAATAGCACTGAAAATTCTTGCAATAAGATCATCCTCGTACCTTGTGACTCTTCCAACAAAAAGTCACGCACCAGTGACTCTACAGCGGATGGTCACCCTCCTTTTATCGATTTTAACCGGATGGTCACCCACCAGCGACTCTTACAACCGGATAATTTTACACCTCGTGACTCTTACAACTGAAGGTCACGCACCGGTGACTCTTATGGTCACCCTCCTTTCATCTCTTTTTTTTAACCGGATTGTCACCCACCAGTGACTCTTACAACTGGATAATTTTACACCTCGTGACTCTTACAACTGAAGGTCATGCACCGGTGACTCTTACAGCGGACGGTCACATTCTTTTGATCTTTCACTTGACGTGTCACATACCACATTATTCTCCTTCCTTCGATCTATAATGTCAACCATGAAATCAACAATGTTAACATATAACTGCTTTATTACAGAATCATGCTCTCATACTTTTAAGTATTTTTAATATAGTTATGGTAATTCAAAGAACACTCTAGTAGCGTATGTATATTAATACATTTGCCAAATGTATTAATGCACACATTATACATGTGCATTCTCATTATTACCATAACATGTTTTAAGCTTCAATTTCTATTAACATAGAACTTTTTTTTAACAAAACTATTTCTTTCATAAAATTTATCGCATCTTTATTAGATGATAATTAACCTTATGTCTTTGACTTTGTGATCAAGTCTCGGATAGAACACCAACCCAATAATACGAGCACAAAGGTTTAAGTTCAAGCATCATCTCCATACTTGAATCCCTTAAACCATTGGCTCTGATACCAACTTGAAACATCCCTTTTTTACAACATTTCAACATAATTTGACGCGAAACATAGGTCCCATATATATTTTTTTTAAGAAATCATTGATTGATTTCAATATCTATAACTCATCATAATGTCCTTATTTATAAAGAAAATCAAATACAATGACTTTGTTTCATAATCCAGTAGTAACCAGAACGACCCATAACAACATATTAAATATTTGAACTAAACTTATAATTGTGATGTTCTTGTTTCATCCGAGCACTTGATAATCGATCTCCATTCAATGTGAGATTTGCAATTCAAAAAAATATATATAACCTTCCATCCGTTATAGGAAAATCTCAACTTTTATATAATCCATCATGTTTATATGTTATAAGCTATCTTAACACCCATCTTCTTTAGCACACGAGGATTCTGTATTCTCAATCATATATACCTGGAATATCAGAGAATACACAATTAGTATAAAGTAAAACCATGTTAGTGATCGTCATGAACAAATTATTTAGAGAACTTTAAACACCATGATTATTTTGGAGACATTGAACATCTAAATCAACTCCAATACATCTTCACCACCAACATCATAATAGTAAAATATGAATTATAGGTTCAATCGTTTCCCCCGTGATGAAACCATTCACTTCATATTTATCCACTTTAAACCATACGATCATCAACGTATGGCACTCCTTTCGTTTTTTTGTTGCAATTTTACGTATGATATTGAATCCCCAAAGCCAAAGTATAACAGGCTTTAAGCAGTGTAGGTGGCAATGTTCGCAGCATTTAATACTCTCCTCTCTTCTTTATTTCAGACTCAAATGGGTCACAATGTAAAAATTCATCTCTTGCAGAAACCTTATACCCCTGTGAGTTCAATATTACATTTACTAACAGTACATCTAGACCACGTAGAACAACAAAACGTGGCGGAAAACGTCGGGGAGTGTTGTAACAGAATCATTGTTTCATAACACATGGAAATTGAAATATTGTTTTATTAAATAAAAGAGTTACATTGTCTTGACAATCAAAGAAACATAACATAAATAACTAGTCTTGCATCTTTTATTGTCACTAAGACCCAAGTCCGCCTAAGTGTATCTTGATAAGTCCTATGCATCATCTCCTGAAAACACATGTGAAAATAGGTACGTCAGCATAAAAATGCCTGTGAGATACATAGGTTTTGTGAAAACAGAATTCATGACTTATGTTTGAGAAAATATTTAGTCATGAACCTTGTAATTTGCTTTGTCTTGTAAATCATTTGAAAAACGATAAGATCAGATGATATGTATAAATAAGAGAATAATGTATGGTTAAATGAATAACCATGTAAAATGGGTTTGTATAAGATAAGTTGTTTGTAAATTAATGTCTTGTGAAAAGTATGTTATTTGTATAAAATGTTATATGTCTCAAATTGAAATGATTCAAATAACGCTACAATATGTAATACCATACAAACACTTATATATAGGAAGTACCAGCGGCGTATCCACCATGCTTGTATCATATTACACACGCCTCGTTACTTAAATCACTTACTCAAACCAAACCAACAATGTAAGATGTCTATGTTTAAACCAATTGCCAAACGTATTGAATAATATGTCAAGATGTAAGTCATGTAATGTATAACCAATGTCAATAATGTTTATGTGTCAAATGTAAATCATGTAATGTGTAACCAAAATGATATGTATGGCTAGTCAGATGTATCAACTAAACCATATGCACAAAAACAAAGTAGTGAAGAAAAACATGGTTTAAATAAAAACTATGTTTTGTGGAATAAATGCATGCTATACTGATATAAACATCTATGCGGTATTGTGAGAATGCATACATCCAAGCCTTGAGACTGTGGCGATAAACCCTTAAACAAATTAAAGGTTTATCTAAGTTATGTATACCGAATTCGGTCATTCCTTTCATCCAAACCTACCCAGGATGTCCGGAACGGGAGTTGTCAATTCCTATGGTACCACTACCTACTAACGAACGGCGTGATCGTTGTTAATGAATGTATATTGATCCATCCAAACAAACCAAATATCATAACAAAATGTAAGCATGTGAATGAATAATAAATGTACTAAGTATGATGAACATACATAGCATGTGATGTGAAACGAATGTACTAAGTATGATGAACATACATCACATGTAATGTAATGTAACACAATGTACTAAGTATAATGAACATACATAGCATGTAATGTAATGTAAAACAATGTACTAAGTATGCACACAATGGGCATACATAGCATAAAATGTAATGTAAAATAATGTACTAAGTACGCACGCAATGGGCATACATAGCATAGAATGTAATGTAAAATAATGTACTAAGTACTCACACAATGGGCATACATAGCATAAAATGTAATGTAAAAATAATGTACTAAGTACGCACACAATGGGCATACATAGCATAGAATGTAATGTAAAATAATGTACTAAGTACGCACACAATGGGCATACATAGCATAGAATGCAATGTAAAATAATGTACTAAGTACGCACACAATGGGCATACATAGCATAGAATGCAATGTAAAATAATGTACTAAGTACGCACACAATGGGCATACATAGCATAGAATGTAATGTAAAAATAATGTACTAAGTACGCACGCAATGGGCATACATAGCATAGAATGTAATGTAATGTAAAATAATGTACTAAGTACGCACACAATGGGCATACATAGCATAAAATGTAATGTAATCATGTACTATAAATGTACTAATGAACATAGGAAGTATATGATGTGAAAACAGGAAAGCATGAAAGTAACAAGTAGGCACATGTGTTCCACCCCAAAATGTTTGGAAAACAGTAAAAGAGGGGTCTATGTACTCACTTGAGATTGCTCAGAAGTCCTAAGATAACCACCAAGCAATGCTAGAGATCACAGAATCAAACGGCACCTAATATAGGTAACTATGTTAATAAACCGGACCTAAATCGGAGGATTTAGATAGAATGAGGGTTCGTAAACCAAACGAGTATGGAGACTCGTGTAATATAGTTTAACAAAGCCTACATACTAAATGAAACCTAACATAAGTGCTTATGACCCATTACGACCCGTTTAGGTAGCTTAGGCTACTTTAACGTGTCGTTCACGTGAAACGTGTTCGGACCGCCTAACTAGTCCTATGACAAGTAGAATATGCCTCAACATGCCTAATATTGTCGTCAAATCAGTTTAGATGTCAAAAGTTATGTCACATATGTTTATAATGAATTTTGGCATCAAAGGGGTATTTTGGTAATTTACCTAAGGCATATAAACTACCTATCATACAACTACTTAAACGAAGCGACCATAAGGTATAACCTCGGAAGGTTATTCCCTATATACTATGGTCACCTTAATGTATTTGGTCGGATCCTAATGATCAACCAAATGGGTCGGGTTCGAAGGTATAAGCGATTTATTAGATCGCTTACCCTTACGACTCTAGACAAAGTGGTAATCAGTAGGCATAGTCACAGGGGACTATAACCATCGTGATTACAATCACATTGCGAAGTTCAAACGAACTTCGCATTGACCATAAACTGGTCAACGCAGAAAGTCAAACAAAGTTTGACTTTCGGACTCGAAAAGCAATAAAAGAACGAAGGAATACTTATGAAGGGTCCCCGAATGCTAATCTTGATTCAAGTAGCTCAGGTATGAAACAAAGGTTTCAACTTAGAGCTTCTCAAATCAGATTCTAGTGGGTTTTGAAGTTGGGGAATGTGGGTATTTATAGGATTTCCTGAACCGTTAGGATCGTTTCTTGGAAATCGTGATCGAATCTAAGGCGTACACTTGTTGGAATGTTGTGGTGACTAAAAATGGCCTCTCATGAACTGAAAGGGCAAGTGTGGGTGTGTGGTTGGGAGTTTAACAGCTGTTAATACATTGAATCTGGTTTTTTTGTTCAGATGAGGTGCTCGCGTAGCGCCACTGGAAAGGCATATGGTGCTCGTGCTACGCTAGCATGTGCCAGATTCAGAAAAGTTTCAAAAATGGCAGAAATGGTCCCTGCAGCCCGTTTAAGCTATTTTCGATGCGTTTGAACCCCGTTAACCTCATTTCAAGGCTCTAAAATGAAGTTAAAGTATAGGGAACTCAAAACATGCTCAAAAATATCTAGGATGTCGGTTCATTTGGTCGAATGATCGCGATGTTCGGTTAATTACGACGGAATGCGCATAAGTGCGAAAAACGATCCAAATGACGCGACGAATGGATTTTTCTTATGCCAAACACTAAAATAAAGTATTATAGTGCTTACATAAATTTTTGGATGTTCGGATGTATTCAGAACGTAAGATATGCGCGAAAATGCAAACTTGTGCACTTTTTGACACTTTTAGTCCCTGAATGAGCCAAAAGTTTATTTTAGCACACCTAACCCCTCAAAGCCTATTTCTAAGCTATATAAAGGATATTTAAGGTGTGTTTAACTTATGGTAATGTTCCAGAATGTCTGTTAAAGTTCAAATTGGCATACTTTCACAGTTTGTCAACTTTAGTCCCTGTAAGCGATTTAACTTGATTTCGCCATACCAAAGCCTTCAAAACTTATTTCTAAGTTATGTAAAGGTTGTTTAAGGTATGTTAAGTGTATTTCACTATTCCGGAGCATTCATTGCATTAAACGGGTTATATTTACTCATCAGTGCGCGTATAACCTTCCAGAAAGCGATTTAAAGCTTGAAATCGAACAAGAATTGATAATGTGCAAAGGATACACATATTTGTACATGTCCCAAGTATGAAATGCAATATTTCATTGATACAGTATTTTTTTGATGGCCGTGGAGGCACAGGTGTCACAGTCTCCCCTACTTTAGGAAATTTCGTCCCGAAATTTATTCAGAGGAAACTTGTGAGAGTTTAAAACATGAAGTTGAAAAGATCGAACAACATTGGTTAGGGTTCTGAACTTCTAGTAACTTTAATAACATTATGCTTGCAATGTAAGAGGGATACTTATATACAAGTATATGAAGCGTCATTGGTGCGTCCACCGTACCTCCATTACATCGTTCTCATTTTGTTATTGTTGTCGCTATTGGTTCTTACACATAATAAATCTTACTGGGTTTCTGCGCACTAAATTTCATAATTATGTACGCGTCCATAATTAGATAATTCCTTGCATAGTTCACACAGTCTATTTTATAATGTGTAGGGGAAAACCAAATGAACAAACCTGTGATGAGTGTGACTAGACCACCATAGGGTCCCTTTTATTAAATCAATAATTGATTTTAATAGACAACCAAGGAGTCTTTTCAGCTTATATCATCACATGTCATTCTTAACCAGATTTTTGAATCAATTTTTTTACTAGACCCCCTAAAAGGGTCTCTTATGAACCATGGAATAGTACTATATAATCCAAGGGTCTTAACTATTACATAGAAGCCCATTAAGGATTTAAGGTAGTACCTTTTTGAATATCCTACTACGAATCCCTCATATGAAGATATGAAAGATTCTACGAGGATTTGGATAACGAATATCCAGAGTATACAAAAACACAAAATGCATAAAAGAAAACACAAGATGTATAAACACATAGTCATATAACCATAAAATTGTTTGTTAATTTGTCTTGTTAATTGCGTACATGCATTTAAAGCACACTAGGAATCCATTCCGTGGATTTCATTTGGTACTTTAAACGTTATCAAGAATCTAACTATAAAGATAGAAAGATTCAAAAAGAAAATTCGATTTCGATTATTAGGAACCGAAATGTTCGAATTAAGGTACATAAGGAATCCAATTAAGGACTCTGATTTGTATGACAATTATCCACAAGGATCTAATTGTGAAGATAAAAAGATCCCATATGGATTTTAGAAGTTGAAGATGTTTTGAAACCTTGCACTGGATGTGCTTATGTCAAAACATGAAGTAAGAATGCTTATGAAGTTGAGATGCTTGATATGTCAAGGCGACATATGAAGCAGAATTTGAAGGTTAAGTCAATGTATGAGGAAAATATTTTTGAAAACTATGCATGGGGTTCTTTTAAGAAAATGTGTTTAAC
Source organism: Helianthus tuberosus (assembly GCA_030545235.1). NCBI lineage: Eukaryota > Viridiplantae > Streptophyta > Magnoliopsida > Asterales > Asteraceae > Helianthus > Helianthus tuberosus. The sequence goes on from JARYGA010005410.1 coordinate 69,835, forward strand.
GTTTTTGAAACCTTATATATAATACTTTTGAAATCATGAAGTAGGTGTATTAGGTAGATATATTTACAAAAATGTTTTAAAATCATGCAAGATAAATTTTGAAATTATGTATAAGGTTTTTGAAAACATGAATGATGCTTTTGAAGTCATGTATTTGATATATACTGTATTAATAACATTTTGAAGTCATGAAGGTTATTTTCGAAACGTAGACGATGTTTTTGAAATCATGGAGGTTATTTTGGAAAACTTATGTTATGCATGTTGAAAAAAAGTCGGAACATAATGGGTATGAGATTGAAAATATCCTTAGTTATCTAACCAAGGATTTAATGGCATAGATGTGCAAAAAGCACGATTACTCATAATTTCCCTTTATTTCTTGTACTTCGTCTCCTGGAATGAAACGAGTACTTAAAATTTTTCGAGGGAATCATGAGTAAACACAAAAATAGGAAATTCACAAAAGTAGTTTGTAAGGAACATAGTTCCTTAATGTAGGTATTATAGGGAAATGCCATAAACACATGTAATTATACTTGTATATCAGAATTACGAACAACAACTTTTATTTATGAACGAGACATATTGTTTCACAATACACGAAAACAAAAGAAACAAAGGCATAAGACAGCAACATCCTTTGTTCAGCCGAATGCTCATCCAAGGGTTCGATTTGCACTGACAATCTTCGGGCAGTTGTTCCTGAAATGGCTCGTCTCACCACAGTTGTAGCAAGTACCAGACGGAAAACGAGCTTGAGCAGGATTGTCGCCAGCTTGATTTGGTACAGCTGCAGTTGGGCAAACCCTTGCTGTATGACCTATAAGTCCACAAATCTGGCATTTGCGGCACCTCACACTAGGGTGATGATGAAGGCTACATTGGTTGCACAAGGGTGCAGTTCCGTTGTATGGCTTCCTAGCAGGGGTTTGAGCTGGTTGGTTGGGGGCGGCTTGACCATTGTGAGCGACCACGGCGAAGTTCTGAGAAGCCTTTCGCTTCTTTGACTTCTTAGGCGATCGTTCATCCATGGTCTTTGATTCCTCGATTGGTTTCTTGGCTGGTGGTGCTATCACCTGACTCGGTCCTGCCTGTCTTGGTGACTCTTGAGTGGCTTCATCCTGGAGACGATACATGGCAGTAGCTAATTCAACAGTCTTCAGGACTACTTCGCTTATTCGCTGGGCAAATTTGGCTGTTTGTTCGGACATTTGACCATTTCTGAGAGGAAGAGACATTCTAGAAGGAAATGAAAGAAATAGGAAGAAACAAGTGAAAGGTTATTGGATAATCAAAACAGAATGGTAACGCATGAAAATTGCGATCATTTGTTTGTTACTTAAGGTAAACAAATGAGACGGTGACTAATCAAAGTAAACATGTCATATTAATGTATCACTGAAGACATGCTCGCCTATAAGTGGACACACACCCCAAGAGTTCCCAGGTAAGAGTGACTGGTCCGATACTGCGGATTTGTACGAACACTCTAGCCTTCGATAGAAAACTCAGGGTACAGGCATTCACCCTTCCAGTTTGCATGTGTTCACATTATACGACCCAAACTTTGACGAGATTTGAAAACTTAGAGGGTTCAAAACCCTACAATAGAGGGTTCAAAACCTAGTAATCAATCATCCTAGAACAGATGATTAGTTTTCAAAGCGGTTTTGAAATTTATGTTCTTGTTGTGGTTGTCGCCTAAGGATAGGTGACAGTGTTGTTTTATGACTAAACGCAAGTAAACTCGCGTTAGGGTCCTAGGAAGGTTATAGACTAGGTCAAAGTATTACTAATAACTTAATTCCCTATAACCATGAGCTCTGATACCAACTTTTCTGTCACACCCCGACCACGTAGAACAACAAAACGTGGCGGAAAACGTCGGGGAGTGTTGTAACAGAATCATTGTTTCATAACACATGGAAATTGAAATATTGTTTTATTAAATAAAAGAGTTACATTGTCTTGACAATCAAAGAAACATAACATAAATAACTAGTCTTGCATCTTTTATTGTCACTAAGGCCCAAGTCCGCCTAAGTGTATCTTGATAAGTCCTATGCATCATCTCCTGAAAACACATGTGAAAATAGGTACGTCAGCATAAAAATGCCTGTGAGATACATAGGTTTTGTGAAAACAGAATTCATGACTTATGTTTGAGAAAATATTTAGTCATGAACCTTGTAATTTGCTTTGTCTTGTAAATCATTTGAAAAACGATAAGATCAGATGATATGTATAAATAAGAGAATAATGTATGGTTAAATGAATAACCATGTAAAATGAGTTTGTATAAGATAAGTTGTTTGTAAATTAATGTCTTGTGAAAAGTATGTTATTTGTATAAAATGTTATATGTCTCAAATTGAAATGATTCAAATAACGCTACAATATGTAATACCATACAAACACTTATATATAGGAAGTACCAGCGGCGTATCCACCATGCTTGTATCATATTACACACGCCTCGTTACTTAAATCACTTACTCAAACCAAACCAACAATGTAAGATGTCTATGTTTAAACCAATTGCCAAACGTATTGAATAATATGTCAAAATGTTTATGTCAAGATGTAAGTCATGTAATGTATAACCAATGTCAATAATGTTTATGTGTCAAATGTAAATCATGTAATGTGTAACCAAAATGATATGTATGGCTAGTCAGATGTATCAACTAAACCATATGCACAAAAACAAAGTATTGAAGAAAAACATGGTTTAAATCAAAACTATGTTTTGTGGAATAAATGCATGCTATACTGATATAAACATCTATGCGGTATTGTGAGAATGCATACATCCAAGCCTTGAGACTGTGGCGATAAACCCTTAAACAAATTAAAGGTTTATCTAAGTTATGTATTTCGAATTCGGTCATTCCTTTCATCCAAACCTACCCAGGATGTCCGGAACGGGAGTTGTCAATTCCTATGGTACCACTACCTACTAACGAACGGCGTGATCGGTGTTAATGAATGTATATTGATCCATCAAAACAAACCAAATATCATATCAAAATGTAAGCATGTGAATGAATAATAAATGTACTAAGTATGATGAACATACATAGCATGTGATGTGAAACGAATGTACTAAGTATGATGAACATACATAACATGTAATGTAATGTAAAACAATGTACTAAGTATAATGAACATACATAGCATGTAATGTAATGTAAAACAATGTACTAAGTATGCACACAATGGGCATACATAGCATAAAATGTAATGTAAAATAATGTACTAAGTATGCACGCAATGGGCATACATAGCATAGAATGTAATGTAAAATAATGTACTAAGTACGCACACAATGGGCATACATAGCATAAAATGTAATGTAAAATAATGTACTAAGTACGCACACAATGGGCATACATAGCATAGAATGTAATGTAAAATAATGTACTAAGTACGCACACAATGGGCATACATAGCATAGAATGCAATGTAAAATAATGTACTAAGTACGCACACAATGGGCATACATAGCATAGAATGTAATGTAAAATTATGTACTAAGTACGCACACAATGGGCATACATAGCATAGAATGTAATGTAATGTAAAAATAATGTACTAAGTACGCACGCAATGGGCATACATAGCATAGAATGTAATGTAAAATAATGTACTAAGTACGCACACAATGGGCATACATAGCATAAAATGTAATGTAATCATGTACTATAAATGAACTAATGAACATAGGAAGTATATGATGTGAAAACAGGAAAGCAAACAGGAAAGCATGAAAGTAACAAGTAGGCACATGTGTTCCACCCCAAAATGTTTGGAAAACAGTAAAAGAGGGGTCTATGTACTCACTTGAGATTGCTCAGAAGTCCTAAGATAACCACAAAGCAATGCTAAAGATCACGGAATCAAACGGCACCTAATATAGGTAACCATGTTAATAAACCGGACCTAAATCGGAGGATTTAGATAGAATGAGGGTTCGTAAACCAAACGAGTATGGAGACTCGTGTAATATGGTTTAACAAAGCCTACATACTAAATGAAACCTAACATAAGTGCTTACGACCCATTACGACCCGTTTAGGTAGCTTAAGCTACTTTAACGCGTCGTTCGCGTGAAAGGCGTTCGGACCGCCTAACTAGTCCTATGACAAGTAGAATATGCCTCAACATGCCTAATATTGTCGTCAAATCAGTTTAGATGTCAAAAGTTATGTCACATATGTTTATAATGAATTTTGGCATCAAAGGGGTATTTTGGTAATTTACCTAAGGCATATAAACTACCTATCATACAACTACTTAAACGAAGCGACCATAAGGTATAACCTCGGAAGGTTATTCCCTATAAACTATGGTCACCTTAATGTATTTGGTCGGATCCTAATGATCGACCAAATGGGTCGGGTTCGAAGGTATAAGCGATTTATTAGATCGCTTACCCTTACGACTCTAGACAACGTGGTAATCAGTAGGCATAGTCACAAGGGACTATAACCATCGTGATTACAATCACGTTGCGAAGTTCAAACGAACTTCGCATTTACCATAAAATGGTCAACGCAGAAAGTCAAACAAAGTTTGACTTTCGGACTCGAAAAGCAATAAAAGAACGACTGAATACTTACGAAGGGTCCCCGAATGCTAATCTTGATTCAAGTAGCTCAGGTATGAAACAAAGGTTTCAATTTAGAGCTTCTCAAATCAGATTCTAGTGGGTTTTGAAGTTGGGGGATGTGGGTATTTATAGGATTTCCCGAACCGTTAGGATCGTTTCTTGGAAACCGTGATCGAATCTAAGGCGTACACTTGTTGGAATGTTGTGGTGACTAAAAATGGCCTCTCATGAACTGAAAGGGCAGGTGTGGGTGTGTGGTTGGGAGTTTAACAGCTGTTAATACATTGAATCTGGTTTTTCTGTTCAGATGAGGTGCTCGCGTAGCGCCACTGGAAAGGCATAAGGTGCTCGCGCTACGCTAGCATGTGCCAGATTCAGAAAAGTTTCAAAAATGGTAGAAATGGTCCCTGCAGCCCGTTTAAGCTATTTTCGATGCTTTTGAACCCCGTTAACCTCATTTCAAGGATCTAAAATGAAGTTAAAGTATAGGGAACTCAAAAAATGTTCAAAAATATCTAGGATGTCGGTTCGTTTGGTCGTATGATCGCGATGTTCGGTTAATTACGACGGAATGCGCATAAGTGCGAAAAACGATCCAAATGACGCGACGAATGGATTTTTCTTATGCCAAACACTAAAATAAAATATTATAGTGCTTACATAAATTTTTGGATGTCCGGATGTATTCAGAACGTAAGATATGCACGAAAATGCAAACTTGTGCATTTTTGACACTTTTAGTCCCTGAATGAGCCAAAAGTTTATTTTAGCACACCTAACCCCTCAAAGCCTATTTCTAAGCTATATAAAGGATATTTAAGGTGTGTTTAACTTATGGTCATGTTCCAGAATGTCTGTTACAGTTCAAATTGGCATACTTTCGCAGTTTGTCAACTTTAGTCCCTGTAAGCGATTTAACTTGATTTCACCATACCAAAGCCTTGAAAACTTATTTCTAAGTTATGTAAAGGTTGTTTAACGTATGTTAAGTATATTTCACTATTCCGGAGCGTTCGTTGCATTAAACGGGTTATATTTACGCATCAGTGCGCGTATAACCTTCCAGAAAGCGATTTAAAGCTTGAAATCGAACAAGAATTGATAATGTGCAAAGGATACACATATTTGTACATGTCCCAAGTATGAAATGCAATATTTCATTGATACGGTATTTGTTTGATGGCCGTGGAGGCACATGTGTCACATTATATATACATATATATTTATTATACTCCTTATTTAATTCACTACAACGTCCAATTATAGTTCACATTATTTCTTCAACCCCTAGAATTAACTTTCACTACAATTATCTTACCAGATTTACATATTTTCGTCTGTAGATATAGCTTACTTTACCCATTCAAGAATTAATGAACCACCTTTATTCATCAGGTCCAATTCAAGCATAGAACTTATATGTACTAATTATGAATCAAACAAATCTTTCATGCAATCTAAAATGCATTTACTTACCTCTTTCTTCATTGTATTTGTCTCTCTATATTTTGTTCCAGGTTATACACCTTACTAAATCATTAGTTAAACTCCTGACACATACTTGTCTATATCCGAACTTCTCAAGTCCGCATAAGAATATATATGTATATATATTCGCAAATACTCACATATCAATTTAGATTATAATTGAACCAGAACCAATGTTAATAGAATATGAAATACCCACGTGTGAAATTTGAAGTTTGATTCAACTCCGCTCACCTTCGCCCGTAGGAATGTTGTTACCTTGTTACCAGTTAGTTAGACCCGTTGTCTTTAGAGATATGTCACACCTGCCTTGACAACAAGTAAATCTCTGAAACAAATAGAACATATAATATGTATATTCATTTCATTTAAAACATGAATATTTATCCACCCATATCTTAACATGTGTTTTTACTCACACTTACACATTCACCATTGATCATTAGCTTATTTCCACCTATTTGACCCGTTATCACCCAACGTAGTTTAACTATAATCTATGGGTCATTATTACCAATTTAAATTGATAGCACATTACTTTTAAATCACCAGTTAGCAATGGCTACGGTTGTAAATTAAACCATTTTAGATCCATTCACCAAAATAACCCACTTGAAGCATTAACCTTTCCCTTGATCCAACTGAGCTGAATATTACACTTTCATATTGCATCCCTTTCCATGACACCAAGGTTTATCATAGCTTTATGCTCACTAATTCAACCATTATATCATAATGCCATTCAGGTTTTTCTTTTCACTATTTTATATTAATTTAGACATTTAATCAAACAATTTGTGGGCATAAACTTCAACTCAAATTTTAATATCGATACGAAATTCCCTAATCGCTTTCAGTTAAAGATGACCATCTGGTTATAAACCCCTAACATTACCATCTTTTAAGCCTTCGAACAAAATCACCATTGTTCTAGATCCATAAGTTCATAGTTTACTATAACGTCTAATTATAATCAGATTCGAACTTTTGTCATACACATCTTCCATCCCACCCTACTAATTTTTATAAATTAGTAGCCAAACCATAACATGCAACATAAATGTATATATCTATACTTACTTTGAATCATCCTAACATGTCGATTAGCGAATAGGATATGTAAACCGTACTTGGATAAATTTGTAATCGTTTTTATCCACGATATACTTATTTGTTCCAAAACTCAGAATGAGCATTGTCAGCACTTGCATGCACTCTTAACTATGTTAAGAAAAGAAAAGCTATATGCAAAATTCTCGAAGTGTGAATTTTGGCTACAAGAAGTGCAATTCCTAGGTCACATGGTGAATCACGAAGGCATTCATGTAGATCCTGCTAAGATAGAGGCAATTACCAAATGGAAGGTTCAGCAATCCGCAATGGAAATTAGAAGTTTTATAGGTTTAGCCGGATATTATAGACGGTTTATTAAGGATTTTTCCAAGATAGCTGTACCGTTAACTAAGCTAACCTGTAAAGCATTTAAGTTTGAATGGGGACCTAAACAAGAAGAAGCCTTTAGGATCTTAAAGCAGAAATTAACAAATACTCCAATCCTAGCCTTACCAGAAGGAACAGAAGATTTTGAAGTTTACTATGATGCTTCAAAGCTAGGATTAGGATGTGTGCTTATGCAACGCAAGAAAGTAATTGCGTATGAATCAAGGCAATTGAAAAAGAATGAGGAGAACTATACGACTCATGATTTAGAATTAGGAGCCATAATTTTTGCCCTTAAGATTTGGAGACATTATCTGTACGGTAGTAAATTTACTATCTATACAGATCATAAGAGTTTAAGATATATATTTGGGCAAAAAGAATTAAACATGAGGCAAAAGAGATGGATGGAAATCCTAAGTGACTACGACTGTGATATTCAGTATCACGAAGGAAAGACAAATGTAGTTGCAGATGCCTTAAGTCGTAAGTATCATGAAAAGCAAAAGCGAGTTCGTGCTCTCAGATTAAATCTACAGTTAGATTTAATGGAACAAATAAAGAATGTTCAGGAAACAGCAATCAAGGATGATGCTGAAGGAATGAAAGGACGAATAAAAGAATTAGAGCAAGGAGCTGATGGAATTTGGAGATTCCACCAACGCAGAATTTGGATACCTAAACAGGGAGAATTAAGAAATAAGATTTTAGAAGAAGCTCATAAATCTAGGTATACCATGCACCCTGGAAACAATAAGATGTACCAAGATTTAAGAAATAATTTCTGGTGGATAGGAATGAAAAAGGATATAGCTCGATATGTTTCTAAGTGTCTTACTTGTTCACAAGTTAAGGCAGAACACCAGAAACCTTCAGGTCTACTACAACAACTAGAAATGCCTGTATGGAAATGGGAACTCATAACAATGGATTTTGTTACTGTTATGGGTCATTTTCTGAGTATACATATCCGGACTAATATCCCGCTTCCAATTGTTTATTTGTGACCAGGATACTGGACGGGGATATTGCTAACATCCCGGGCGATATCCTAAGGTTGAGTGAATTAAACACGTGCAGGTTAATGGCTGTAAGTTACTAACGGTCATCAGGACTTCTTCTCCTCAAGACTCGGGCGTATTTGTTATGAGGAAGCCGTTAAACCCGAAAGACTTGGTCCTCAACGTTCGAGTGGGAATATTCGCTGGATCCCGGAAGTTTAGGATAGTTTGTTACATCATCTTTACTATAAATAGATGAGGGCGGATCAATTTAAGGCACGCAATTTCACACTTACACTCTCGAACACTTCCTCTCTAGTTCATTTCAAACACTACACACAACACTTGTACTCAAATTACATTGTAACACATAGTCGATCCGCACCACATCCTGCACTGTATCCTGATATTTGAAGCAATAGAAGAACGAGGCAGCTGCGATTGTCAGCTCCCGAGGTTTTATGCCGGCGATCTAGATTGATCAAGGGCTTTCCTCGTACATCACGTGTCAACCTTTACTTTTTTGCTCATTGTTTGATCATAGACACAGCTTTATATCCTGAGCTGTATCCTGAAACTGTTTTTATATCAAATATTGTTAACACATTTTTAATACATATTTCTAGCACACTACCTCACTTAACTAATTTGATCACTAAATTGCTTAGGTAATTTTTGACCAAAACAATTTGGCGCCCACCGTGGGGCAAGTGGTGCTACTTTTACTAAAAATCTTTGCAAAATCATTAATCGGTTTTCTATTTTCAAAACTTTTTGCCACATTGTTTACAATGGCCTCAAGATCAAACATGAGCTGTTCCACTATGCCTGCCATAACCTATGCTACTACTGGTTCGGTGCTTCCACCACCTCCTCCATGGATGCCATTTTCTTCACAATCTCAAGATGTTATCCCTACTCGGAGTGTCCAGGGATCTGCTCCCGTTTTAGCCTCTAATGATGAAATTTTGACTTTATTTGGAAGTGTGCAGGAACAAATGAGGCAGCAACAGGAGACTAACCAAATGTTGTTAAGAGAAATACAACTCTTAAAAGCTAGCTCGAGTAGACCCGCTGAAGAAACTGTCACTCCTATACAGCCCAGGGCTTTGAACTTCAGTTCCGCAGTTTACACTGAGGATAATAGGGGGAATATCGTCCCAAGCCATTCTCAGAATCATACCCCTGAGATACCCTCTTCGGTCAGGATATCGACTGTGAGAAGCTCAGGATATGCTTCAGGATATGGCCAAAATCCTCAGAACGGTAATGTGTCAAATAATAATATTCTTGCTACTAACAATAATGGCTCTTTGCAGGATGCAGGAATGACGTCAACATTTACCAGGGAGCTCCAGAAATTGAAGGACATGATATCCAGTGTACCTAGAGTGGTCCAGCCAATTCCGGAAGTATCCCCGGACAGCCACAGGATATCCCGCTTTGCATATCCTATCTGTGATGCTGAAATCCCAAAAAGATTTCAGACTCCCAACATGAAGCTGTATGATGGGACTACGGATCCTGAAGAGCATATTGCCCAGTATAGGGAAAGAATGGAGATTAACCCTATCCCTCCGGAGCTCAAGGAAGCATGCTTGTGCAAGAGATTTGGTTCTACCCTGACAGGGTTAGCCTTAAAATGGCTGTTAAACGTCCCTCCTTACTCAATTACTTCGTTTGCTCATTTGGTTAATTTATTTAACAGTCAATTTACTTGTAGGCGGAGTTTTGAGAAACTGACCAGTGATCTTTACCGGATAACTCAAGGGCCTCAGGAATCCTTGAGGGATTATGTGAACACATTCAGTCTAGAATCCTTGGATATCCCACATCTTGATGTTGCAACAGCTGTGCAAGCTTTTAAGATGGGGTTGCAAAAGGATTCTCAGTTTTATCAGGATCTTGTAATGAATCCCTGCAGGAATCTCGACGAAGCTCGTAACAGGGCTTTGAGATATATCCGTCTGGAAGATGACAAGAAGATGCAGGAGAGGATGAATTCTACCTCAACCTATGAATCAACAAACAGGAAATCAGAAACCTCATATAAGCCATATCGCTCTAGGCCATATGGCAGAAATGATAACAAGAAAGTGAACGCTGTTGAAGACGAGGATCCTGAAGAATATCCTGATTTATCTGAATACTGCTTTTCTGTTAATGTACCTGAATTAATGTATGCTATGCAGGGCTTAGGGGACAAAGCTAGGTGGCCTTGAAAGAACCAGCAGAAAGCTGATTGGAAGGATAAATCCAAATGGTGTGCCTTCCACGAAGACTTCGGACATATGACCGAGGATTGCATTGCTTTAAGGAAAGAGATAAGTTACCTGTTAAGTAAGGGGTATCTGAAGGACTTGCTGGGAAAAAAGAAGAATAAAGGGCAGGATCCCGAGAAGGATCCTGAACGAGCAGCATCACCCCCAGCAGATGCCAAGATAATTAACTTTATTTCAGGAGGATCCGACATTTGTGGGACTTCGTATTCGGCGGCCAAGAGACACGCAAAGGAAGCTAAGAGCGAGAGGGAAGACAGACCAGTCAGAATGACTACCCTCACAACTGATAAAGTGATCACTTTCGATAGTGATGACAGGGATACTGTTCAGGATCCTCACCATGTTGCTTTAGTAATAACATTATATGTGGCTAACCATTTTATACGCAGGATACTGGTAGACAACGGTAGTTCTGTCAATATAATTCAGCTGGAAACATTGAAGAGGATGAATGTATCTCCGATGGATATCACTTCGAAGTCCACTGTGCTCGTTGGTTTCAGTGGAGAAGCTAGGAATACCGTAGGGGAGATAAAGTTACCAGTATATGTTGAAGGGGTCAACTCAATACAACGCTTCTGTGTAATGGACTCCTTATCCTGCTATAACATCATACTGGGAACACCATGGATTCACGATATGAAGGCTGTGCCATCAACATATCACCAATGCATCAAGATCCCTACCCCTTGGGGGGTTGTCAAGGTGGAAAGTGATCAACAGGAAGCGAAAGAATGCTACTCATCCTCGATGAAATCCTCAACTAAGCCCAGTACAGCATAGGAATTAAAGACGCTGGCCCAGGATATCGTGGAGGATTCGGAGCAGGATGTGAAGAAAATTATCCTGGATCAGGATAATCCTGATATCTCGGTGCTCGTAGGAACCAATATCCCTCAGGATATTGAAGAACAGTTAACTAACTTTTTGAAATGCAGGATGTCAACATTTGCATGGAAGCATGAGGATATGACAGGCATATCCAAAGACATTATCACTCACAAGCTTTGAATTGACAAATCATTCAAGCCTGTTCAGCAAAAAAGAAGAAAATTCGCTCCTGAGAGGAATGCGATTATCCAAGAGGAAGTTGAAAGACTGTTGAAGTCCAGGATGATCAGAGAAGTCAAGTTTCCAAAGTGGCTAGCAAACGTAGTTGTGGTACAGAAGAAAAACGGGAAATGGAGAGTCTGTGTAGATTACACGGACTTGAACAAGGCTTGTCCTAAAGATCCATTTCCTCTCCCTTATATCGATGCAATGGTAGATGCTACTGCTGGACATGAAATGTTAACATTCATGGACGCATCCTCAGGGTTTCAGCAGATTCAAATGGAGCCTTCGGATCAGGAGGATACTGCTTTCATGACACCAACAGGTATATATTGCTATACTGCTATGCCTTTCGGTTTGAAAAATGCAGGTGCAACATACCAGAGATTGGTAAACATGATGTTCAAAGACAAGCTGGGGGACACCATGGAGGTATATATTGACGATATGGTGGTAAAATCTAAAAGAGCTGAGGATCACCTCCAGGATATCAAGGGAGCATTTGATATCCTGGATCAATACAACATGAAGCTGAATCCTGCTAAGTGCCATTTCGGAGTGGGGGCAGGAAAGTTTCTTGGATATATGGTGACGAAAAGGGGGATAGGGGTAAGCCCGGAGCAGATTAAAGCTATCCTGGATATAAAATCACCCTCGAATATGAAGGACGTACAATGGTTAACAGGCCGAGTAGCAGCTTTGAATAGATTTATTTCAAGATCCTCGGAAAAATGCAAGGAATTCTACGATATCCTCAAGAAGAATAAGAAATTTGAATGGGGAGCAAAGCATGAAGAAGCCTTGCAGGATTTGAAGCGGTATCTTTCAACTGCACCTCTATTGATGAAGCCTGAAAATGGTGAACCACTATCCCTATACCTCGCTGTATCAGGGAATGCTGTAAGTGTCGTTCTTATAAAAGACCATGAAGGTCAGCAATATCCTGTATATTATGTTAGTAAAAGTTTGTTAGATGCTGAAACTAGATATTCTCATTTAGAGAAATTGATATTAGCTCTAGTCATGGCATCGACAAAGCTTAGACATTATTTTGAGACACATAGGATCCATGTTAAAACAAATTATCCTGTCAAAAATGTGCTTAGGAAACTAGAGATGTCAGGCAGGATGGCCAAGTGGTCAGTAAAGTTAAGTTCTTATGATTTAGTATATGAACCTAGAAATGCCATAAAGTCTCAGGCTTTAGCTGACTTTGTGGCTGATTTCAGTAGTGATATTCAGGATGAGGTAGACCTAAAAGTTCAACAGTTAGGAGAATCTTCAGGATCCTGGACATTATATACTGATGGTGCATCCAATATAAGAGGTGTAGGTTTAGGTATACTACTAAAATCGCCACAGGGGGACATATTACCCCAGGCTATTAGGTGTGAATTTCCTGCTACTAATAATGAGGCAGAATATGAAGCTTTAATTGCAGGATTAGAATTGGCTAAGAATATGAGTATCAAGAATTTGCAAGTATATGTTGACTCCTTGTTAATTACTAACCATTTTAATGGATCCTATGCAGTTAAGGGTGAGAGATTAATCGAATATCTCGATATTCTCAAAAAATTAGCAGGATATTTCGATGTGTTTACACTTGAACAGGTACCAAGGGAGGATAATGCTGAAGCGGATGCCTTAGAAAATTTGGGATCATCGATCAGGATACCTGAAGGGACCCAAATACCAATATTACATGTCTTATATTGTAACACCCCAACCCGGAAGGGCTGACGTGTCACAATAACGGTAGTATCATAAACAAAAGTCATAATTACATTTATTTATTTGCCAAGGATACAACCACATAACAACTAAACTTAAGGTTAATATACAAGCGGAGACATTCAACTTCATTAACTAACATCTTCAGATTTATTTCTAGGCTTTATTCTTCTCTCTTTTCCCCGCCCAAAGTAACATGAGGACCTGTATATACAAAAAGTTTTACGGAATGAGCCGAATGCTCAGTACGGAATAATAGGCTCAAATAACAAGTAACGCTTTATAGAAATGTTATCCGAATGGAACTTATTTCGAAAATGATACGCTGCAAGAATCATAATTTCATAATCATATCTTACGGATGTACCCATGAGCAAACTTAAAACGTGACAATACACAGGTAGCTACTCCTGCATAATTATCACATGAGATGGCCAGTTGGCATACCCGTTATCCACCTCCTTAACTTAAATCCTAGGATCGATCCATACGCCTCCTAATAGCCTTATGTACCACACTTGTACTTAAGAGACGCCGTGAACTGATCTCTCCGTCACGGGTGGAGCACATGATGTCGATGCCGCAACAACATGCTCGTGGGACACTCCACGAGAAGCGATACTCAGGGTAACAGAGTACAAATAGTCTTATTTACATAACTTATCAAAATATTTTTCATAACAAAACGTAACATATATTGGAACAAGCGATAATGAGTACAACTTAACAGAAAACTATCGCATGACATGGAAGCTAAATCCAAAGTTATGATTAGAATAGGAATTCAACGGACTGTCAAATGAATCGATATTCAAAGATGTGAGGAGTGTACGAATTTAATGGGTTTATAACAATTTGAATATGAAGCAATAAGGAGTGAGGTAAGGATCCGTACCTTAAAAATTCCAAAGTGGTGCTACCTTGTAATAATATTTCAGATTTATACGGGCAGAGTTTAGACTACTGATTAGTCTTTTAACCTAATTTAAATAATATGCACACAACTAGGTTAGTAACTTAATACATCATTTACGATAACTCACGAGATTAAAATCCTCACAACGAATGACAAAGTGCGATACTTAAACATCCATCGGATTCATAATTAATGACAAAGTGAAATCACTTAAACATCCATCGGAATGACAAAGTGAAATTACTTAAACATCCATCGGAATCACGACTAATGACAAAGCATAACCCAAATTTGAGCAGCACTTAAACATCCATTGGATTGATTTCAATCAATCGGACATTGAATCGTAGTAGCGATCGAGTTATTACCCTGTTCTGCAGCACCTCGCTATACTAATTAGTGATTCGTGTGTGTTTTGAGAGTATATGGACGATATCTCAGCGTGTATTTTGAGTTTCTTCGTCATTTTTGTGCCCAGAATCAAGTCCCACAGCCTACTATTTATAGCTGAAAAATGGTCCCTGTCGCGTGGCGCGACAGGTTTCCTTGTTCCTTTCGCGTGGCGCGAGGGGTAACATTTTAGGGTAGGGTAGGTACGTGTCCAGGTAGCTTAGCTGAGTTGGTCTCCCGTTAAAATTTACAATACACGTAAAACTGTTAAGATAATACCAACTAGGGTTTACCCCCCCTGAGTTTTAGGGGCCCTGATCTTGATTCTGAAAATTCTAAAAATTTTAGGGTTTGTGCAGAATCACTTGGGTGTCTTAATTAGGGTTTCCTATTGGTTAATTAAAGTAATAATAATAGTTTTGGTTGATATACAGAAGGATGGATCATAAGATAAATGTTTAGTTTATTCTAAATTATTATTATTCTTTTATTTCTAGAATAATGATTTTAAATTTAGGGTTATTACATATATCCTGCAACGAATCCTCAGGATAAAGAAGTAGCGGGTATTCGGGATCCTGGAGCGGAGTATCCTGAACAGGATCCTAAATCCTGGACGGCTCCAATTGTGCGATATCTCAAAGAAGGACACATCCCCGGAAATGAAAATCCTAAGGCATTTAGGATGAAGGTATCACGATTCACTATTATAAATAATGTTTTATACAAGAAATCTCTTGCAGGACCGTATTTGAGGTGCTTGGAGGATCCTGAAGCCAAAGAAGTACTTCAGGATATACATGAAGGGGATTGTGGTAACCATACTGGGGGCAGGTCATTATTCTCAAAAGTATTAAGGACAGGATATTATTGGCCAACAATGAGAAAAGATGCCGCAGAATATGCTCGAAGATGTGACGCATGTCAAAGACATAGTAACATATTACATCAGCCTGCTGAACCGCTGTATCCTATTGTTTCCCCTTGGCCGTTTATGAAGTGGGGTATGGATATAGTGGGAAAGCTTCCAAAAGCTCCGGGAGGAAAGGTTTTCATGTTGGCAATGACGGATTATTTCTCCAAGTGGGTTGAAGCAGAAGCATTTGTTCAAGTTAGGGATCAAGAAGTAGTATCCTTCATAAAGAGAAATATCCTGACCAGATTTGGAGTACCAGCCGAGATAATCTGTGACAATGGTTCTCAATTTATAAGCACAAGGACTACTGACTTTTGCAAAAGTTGGGGAATCAAAATGATAACATCTACTCCAGTACATCCTCAAGCGAATGGACAAGCAGAATCCTCAAACAAGATAATTGTCAATAACTTAAAGAAGAGGCTTGGAACCAAAAAAGGAAGATGGGCAGAAGAATTACCCTTTGTTTTGTGGGCTGATAGGACAACGGTAAAGAACGCAACAGGCCAAACCCCATTTTCCTTGGTATTTGGAGTAGAAGCAATGATTCCAACGGAAATGACAATACCTACTGCAAGATCTACCCTAAGTGATCCTGAACAGAATCCTGAAGCCTTGAGTCAAGATTTGGATACTATAGATGAAAAAAAAGATGCAGCAAGGCTAAGGATGGCAGCATATCAACAAAGAATTTCCAGAGCATATAACAAGAATATCAGGACCAGAAGATTTAAGGTTGGAGATTGGGTGTTAAGAAAGGCTTTTCAGAATACTACTAATCCTGCCGATGGCAAGTTAGCTCCAAAATGGGAAGGACCATATGAAGTTGAATCAGAAGCAGGGAAAGGAGCATATAGACTCAAGAATATGGAAGGGGATATGCTACCGAGATCTTGGAATGCTATACACCTTAAGCTTTATTTCAAGTGAGTTTAGAATTTAATTTCTAACTCAGGATGGTATGATTTCTATCTATTTTAAATATGTTTGGTTTAATTTGTTCTTTGAAACCCAATACTAACTTAAGCATCGGAGGGGTGTTAGCCAAGCTAACACCCACCTTAGTTTAAGGATGTTTTGCAGTATATGCTCCAGGATGTAGCTCCAGGATGTTCACTCAAGATACTTCGGAAGATTAGAGGATTGGCCCCCTCTCTCACGTATAAGGGATCCTGATCCCTTCACAGGTTTAAAGGTATTCACCTTTCTTCCGAATTGAATTTAAACACCCTGCCTGGAGCGCAAGTTATTCAGGAATAGTTCAAGGTGGCGGGACCAGTCCATGTAAAAGTGGCTGACAATTTCGTTACTGTTGGCTATATCCTGAATCCTAAAGGTATATGAGGATTGATCACCCTCTCTCACAAAAGGGTATTTTCATACTCTCTAAGGTTTAAAGGTTTTCACCTTTCTAAGTCTTGGAGTTTATACACTCCCGCCTGTAGCGCACGAAAATTTGGGATTTTCCCCAGAATATAAGGAATTTATCTCCAAGACATTTTTGGGTTTTACCCTCGTGACATGAAAAGTTGCCTATGCAATGGAAACTGATATCCAGAAGATTTCTAAGTATTTGAAGACATTGTATACAGGGGACATTCCTACCAAGGCAATGATGTGAAGCTCAAAGGATAACATTCGGAACTAATGCACTAAGTGTCTCAGACAGGGGACATCTTCATTGGAAGAGTTGCAAAGGGATTGAAGTTTGGTAATAGGTTTATACCCTATTCCTGGTATGATCTTTCCTTTGTAAACATCATTTTTAATAATACGATGTTTGGTAAAAGGTTAAATATCCTGATATATTCTCAAAATATGTTTTCAAAATACCTCTCAGAATATTTGATTAAAATATTTAAAGTTAATACTAGTTTGAAACGTTGACCATTTAGGTATTGTCAGAACAGGTTTTGGTAAGATAGATTGTTTGTCACTCTTTAAAGAACTTTCTACAAAGTTGAACGAATGTTTGGAAGTCCTCTCCAATAAAAAGTTTTTATAACATATTACTGAGCATATTGATCAGGATATTTTTGAAAATTAGTTGTACTAAATTTTGCAAAGCTAAGATCTATGCTAAGAAAGACGGAAGATAATAGCAAGAAATATGAAAAATAAAATTACTTGAAACAATCAGTACTAGTTGATAACCGAAGGTTTCATCCTTAAACCCAGGACCCATCCACCTTCGGATATCAAATTGTTTTGATGTAGAAATAAAAATTGTTCATAGGACATAAAATTGTTCAAACGATTTAAAGGAAATAAGCTCTAGGGGGTAGTGCCTTCTTCGTCCATAGTGATTTCAGCAGCATCCGTCTTGGGATCCGCCTCAGCATCCTTCTCAGCATCGGTTGCTTTTTCAACTGCTTTGGAAGATTCTTCGACAGCTGATTTGGAAGAGGTGCCGCCGAGGTTATTTAGCTTGGTCTCCCAAGCACCAACATCCTAAAAAGGGCATTCAAAACCTAATGTTTTGGCTTCATGGGCCATCTTCAACCTGGCTTGGAGGAGAGAAATGACGACGGAACTTTTGAGGCTTTCTCGGTAGTTGACCATATCCCGTTCATGTTGCACATGGGCAGCTTCAGGATCGGCCTGGGCTTGAAGAGTAGCTTTGTTGAGAGCAGTTTGGTGTTCCCGGATCATAGCTTTGAATTTCTCCTCGTAATGACGAGATTTGGCGGCTGCGATCATGCCTTGGTCGGAGATTGTGATTTCTGCTTCCTTTAGCTTAGATTCAAGCGTCTTGTTAAGCTTGCAGGATTCTTGATATAGGTGAACCAGACACTCAAGACCCTACGAAGGTAAGAGGACAGGTAATAATATTGATAAATCTTTGTAAATGATGTAAATCGCAGGATATGATATGAGAATACTAACCTGGTTAAGAAAAGAAGTCATAAACCCGCTAGCCTCAATGAACCCATGCTTCTCATAAGGAAATGTGTCAGAAGTGACAGGGGAATCAGGCTCCTTCCTTTTGCGGGAACTAGAACTCCGGGGCTTGGTAGCCGGTGAAGGTTTGGGAATAATGATAGCTTTGGAACTGCTGGGTCTGGATGAGGCTGTGGCCTTGGGACTAGGTTCCTTCTTGACCTGAATCTGATCAGAAAAACTGTCCAATTCGTTGAGGTCAAAGACTTCAGGGATCTTGGCCGGCGCTGCATAAAGGGAAAAGTTTCACATCATTATTATTCTTTATTTTATTATACTGTTTTGACTAATCCTTACCAGACATTTCAGATGACGAGTATTGACTGGAACTCGGAACGTGTGTGGTGAAAGTCCTGTCTATTGCAGGTAATCGGTAAACAGTGTTGATTCTTTCTTATGATTCAGTGGTAGGGGGAGCTACTTCCATGAAGTTCACTGCATAAGGATCAAAAAGAGGAATATTAGTAGGAGATAAAAACCAAACGGTCCATGAGAATATTTATGACCCTGCCGGTGGTTAACCACTCCACCGGAAGGTTGGCACCCTCAGCAATGGAGTCTCATTTGACAAAGAAAAACTTGCGTTGCCATCCGTCTTCGTTTTTGGTGGCTTTAAGAATAAGGGGTTTGCTAGAGGTCGAGAAAAGCAAGAACCGGCTAGAGCCGTGGGATCGGAGGCGATACGCAATAGGCAAATCCTCGATGCAGAGATCGGGGCAATGAAGGTTTTTGATTTGGTTAAGTACAATTAATACTCTCCAAACCATGGGCATGGTTTGAGCAAAAGAGATGCCGGTGGTTCGAAAGAATTGCATCATGAATTCGGGAAAAGGGTATCGAAGACCTAGCGAAAAAGGGTATGCTGGAAAGCAAACCCAATCAGTGGAAGAAACATCCGATCGAATTGACCGATCGAATGGTCTAAAGACCGTATTATCTGGGAAGGCGCCGGAAGCTCTCAAAGCCGCAATGTCTGCGTTGTCGAAAGCACAGATCTCCTTTTCGGGATTTTTGAGGAGATTTTGCTGGGAGAAGGTCTCGGCATC
>JARYGA010005411.1:0-34107 GCA_030545235.1 Helianthus tuberosus
CATGAGGATTTCGGTCATCTCACAGATGAGTGTATAGCACTAAGGAAGGAGATAGGTTATCTTTTGAGCAAAGGTTACTTGAAGGAGCTGCTTAGAAGGAAAAAGTCAAGGATCCAGGATTCTGAAAAAAGTTCCTGAAAAGGCTCCTCCACCACCTGCTGATGCTCAAATCATTCACTTCATCTTCGGAGGTTCTGATTTTTATAGAACTCCGTTTTCAGTAGCTAAGAGACATCCTAAAGAAACAAAGATGGAGAATGGAGAGAGACCTGTTCGAACTTCCATTCTTACTCAGCAGAAAGTGATATTCTTTGGTGAGGATGACCGTGTAGATATACAGGATCCTCATCATGACGGTTTAGTCATTACATTGTTTATTTCTAATCATTTTGTTCGCATGATCCTCATTGACGGAGGAAGCTCGCTGAACATAATCCAGTTGGATGTCCTCAAAAGAATGAACATTCCAGAATCCGAAATCGTTCCAAGATCGTTTGTGCTCGTGGGATTCAGTGGAGAAACAAAAAATACATGAGAATGCCCTTAAAGCCCTCAAGGAAGAACAAAAAGTTTGAATGGACTAAGAAACATGAGAATGCCCTTAAAGCCCTCAAGGATTACCTATCCTCTGCACCAGCTTTGATGAAACCAGAAAATGGAGAACCATTATCCTTATACTTAGCTGTTTCAGCTAAAGCAGTAAGTGCGGTCCTAGTCAAGGATCATGAAGGCTCTCAACATCCGGTATACTATGTAAGTAAAAATTTAGTTAATGCTGAGGCCATGTATTTTCATTTAGAGAAACTTATTCTTGCTTTAATTATGGCTTCTACTAAACTAAGACATTATTTTGAAACTCATCCTATTATTGTTAAAACTAATTTTCCTATTAAGAATTGTTATGGGTCATTTTCTGAGTATACATATCCTGACTAATATCCTGCTTTTGGTTGTTTGCTTGTGATCAGGATACTGGATTAGGATATTGCTAACATCCTGGGCGATATCCTGAGGTTGATTGAATTAACCACGTGCATGTTAGAGGTTGTGGGTTGATAACGGTCAGATGGACTTCTTCTCCTCGAGACTCGGGCGTATCTGTTATTTGAGAGACGTTGAACCCGAAAGACCAGGTCTACAACGTTTGAGTGGGGAATATTCGCCGGATCCCGGTTACTTAGGATAGTTTGTTACACTTCTTTTGCTATAAATAGATGGGGGCGGATCAGATTAAGGCACACAACTTACACACACATTCTCGAACACTTTTGCTCTCTAGCTCACTGCAAACACTACACACCAACACTTGTATTCAAATTACTTTGTAACACCTAGTTGATCCGCACCACATCCTGCACTGTATCCTGATATTTGAAGTAATAGAAGAACAAGGCAGCTGCGATTGTCAGCTCCCGAGGTTTTGTGCCGGCGATCTAGATTGATCAAGGGCTTTCCTCGTACATCCTGTGTCACCCTTTACATTTTTGCTCATTGTTTGATCACAAATACAACTCTATATCCTGAGCCGTATCCTAAAACTGTTTTTGCAAATAACTTGAATAAGATATTTTCCACACACTTTTCTAGCACACTACCTCACTTAACTAATTTGATCACTTAATTGCTTCGGTAATTTTTGACCAAAACAAGAATGTTCTCAGGAAGCCTGAAATATCAGGAAGGATGGCGAAGTGGGCAGTCAAGCTTAGTGCATACGACATTAAGTATGAACCTAGGACTGCCATCAAGTCCCAAGCTTTAGCTGACTTTGTGGCTGCTTTCAGTAGTGATCTACAAAGGGAAGCTAAATTGTAAGTTCAACAACTTGAGGAGACCAAGGATCCTTGGACACTCTTCATGAATAGAGCTTCAAATGTCAAAGGAACTGGACTAGGCTTACTACTAAAATTGCCACAAGGGGACATTATACCCCAATCAATTGCTTGTGAATTTCAAACCACTAATAATGAGGCAGAGTATGAGGCCTTGATAGTAGGTTTGCAGTTAGCCAAACATATGAGGATCAGGTATCTTAAAGTATATGTAGATTCTTTATTAATTACTGTTATGGGTCATTTTCTGAGCATACATATCTTGATCAATATCCTGCTTTTTATTGTTTATTTGTGACCAATGACCAGGATGCTGGACGAGGATATTGCTAACATCTTGGGCGATATCCTGAGGTTGATCGAATTAATCACGTGCAGGTTAAAGACTGGGACTTGCCAACGGTCAAATGGACTTCGTCTCCTCAAGACTCGGACGTATTTGTTATGGGAGAGATGTTGAACCCGAAAGACCAGGTCTACAACGTTCGACTGAGGAATATTCCCTGGATCCCGGTTATTTAGGATAGTTTGTTACATTTGTTTTACTATAAATAGATGGGGGCGGATCAGATTAAGGCACAACGCAACTTTCACACACTCTTGAACACTTTTGCTCTCTAGCTTTCAGCAAACACTACACACAAACACTTGTATTCAAATCACATTGTAACACCTAGTTGATTCGCTCTACATCCTGCACTGTATCCTGATATTTGAAGCAATAGAAGAACAAGGCAGCTGCGATTGTCAGCTCCCGAGGTTTTATGCCAGCGATCTAGATTGATCAAGGGCTTTCCTCGTACATCACGTATCAACCTTTACTTTTCTGCTCATTGTTTGATCATAGATACAGCTCTATATCTTGAGCCGTATCCTGAAACTGTTTTTATAACTAACTTGGGTAACATATTTTTCACACATAATTTTAGCACACTACCTCACTTAACTAATTTGATCACTAAATTGCTTCGGTAATTTTTGACCAAAACAATTTGGCGCCCACCGTGGGGCAAGTGGTGCTACCTTTACTAAAAATCTTTGTGAAATCGTTAATCGGTTTTCTATTTTCAAAACTTTTTGCCACATTGTTTACAATGGCCTCAAGATCAAACATGAGCTCCTCCACTATGTCTGCTGCAACCTCCGCTACCACCAGTTCGGTGCTTCCACCACCTCCTCCAAGGATGCCATTTTCTTCACAACCTCAAGATGTTATCCCTACTTGGAGTGTTCAGGGATCTGCTCCCGTTTTAGCCTCTAATGATGAAATTCTAACTTTATTTGGAAGTGTGCAGGAACAAATGAGGCAGCAACAGGAAACTAACCAAATGCTGTTAAGAGAAATACAACTCTTAAAAGCTAGCTCGAGTAGACCTGCTGAAGAAACTATCACTCCTATACAGCCCAGGGCTTTGAACTTCAGTTCCGCAGTTTACACTGAGGATAACAGGGGGAATATCGTCCCAAGCCATTCTCAGAATCATACCCCTGAGATACCCTCCTCAGTCAGGATGTCAACTGTGAGGAGTTCAGGATATGCTTCAGGATATGGCCAAAATCCTCAGACCGGTAATGTGTCAAATAATAATATTCTTGCTACTAACAACAATGGCTATTTGCAGGATGCAGGTATGACGTCAACATTTACCAGGGAGCTCCAGAAATTGAAGGACATGATATCCAGTGTACCTGGAGTGGTCCAGCCAATTCCAGAAGTATCCCAAGACAGCCACAGGATATCCCGCTTTGCATATCCTATCTGTGATGCTGAAATCCCAAAAAGATTTCAGACTCCCAACATGAAGCTGTATGATGGGACTACGGATCCTGAAGAGCATATTGCCCAGTATAGGGAAAGAATGGAGATCAACCCTATCCCTCCGGAGCTCAAGGAAGCATGCTTGTGCAAGGGTTTTGGATCTACCCTGACAGGATCAGCCTTAAAATGGCTATTAAATGTTCCTCCTCATTCAATTACTTCGTTTGCTCATTTGGTTAATTTATTTAATAGTCAGTTTTCTTGCAGCCGGAGTTTTGAGAAACTAACCAGTGATCTTTACAGGATAACTCAAGGGCCTCAGGAATCCTTGAGGGATTATGGGAACAAATTCAGTCGAGAATCCTTGGATATCCCACATCTTGATGTTGCAACAGCTGTGCAAGCTTTTAAGATGGGGTTACAAAAGGATTCTCAGTTTTATCAAGATCTTGTAATGAATTCCTGCAGGAATCTCGACGAAGCTCGTAACAGGGCTTTGAGATATATCCGTTTGGAAGATGACAAGAAGATGCAGGAGAGGATGAATTCTACCTCAACCTATGAATCAACTAACAGGAAATCAGAATCCTCATATAAGCCATATCGCTCCAAGCCATATGGCAGAAATGATAACAAGAAAGTGAATGCTGTTGAAGACGAGGATCCTGAAGAATATCCTGACTTATCTGAATACTGCTTTTCTATTAATATACCTGAGTTAATGTATGCTATGCAGGGTTTAGGGGACAAAGCTAGGTGGCCTTGAAAGAACCAGCAGAAAGCTGATTGGAAGGATAAATCCAAATGGTGTGCCTTCCATGAAGACTTCGGACATATGACCGAGGATTGCATTGCTTTAAGGAAAGAAATAAGTTACCTGTTAAGCAAAGGGTATCTGAAGGACTTGCTGGGAAGAAAGAAGAATAAAGGGCAGGATCCCGAGAAGGATCCTGAACGAGCAGCATCACCCCCAGCAGATGCCAAGATAATTAACTTTATTTCAGGAGGATCCGACATTTGTGGGACTTCGTATTCGGCGGCTAAGAGACATGAAAAGGAAGCTAAGAGTGAAAGGGGAGACAAACCAGTCAGGATGACTACCCTCACAACTGATAAAGTGATCACTTTCGATAGTGATGACAGGGATACTGTTCAGGATCCTCACCATGATGCTTTGGTAATAACATTATATGTGGCTAACCATTTTGTACGCAGGATATTGGTGGACAACGGTAGTTCTGTCAATATAATTCAGCTTGAAACATTGAAAAGGATGAATGTATCTCCGATGGACATTACTTCGAAGTCCACTGTGCTCGTTGGTTTCAGTGGAGAAGCTAGAAATACTGTAGGAGAGATAAAGTTACCAGTATACGTTGAAGGGGTCAACTCGATACAACGCTTCTGTGTGATGGACTCCTTATCCTGCTATAACATCATACTAGGCAGGCCATGGATCCATGACATGAAGGCTGTGCCTTCAACTTATCACCAATGCATCAAGATTCCAACCCCTTGGGGGGTCGTCAAAGTTGATAGTGATCAGCAGGAGGCGAAGGAATGCTACACATCCTCAATGAAATCCTCGACCAAGCCTAATCCAGCATAGCAATTAAAGATGGATACCTTGGAAGCTTCGGAGCAGGATGTTAAGAAAGTTATCCTGGATCAGGATAATCCTGATATCTCGGTGCTCGTAGGAACCAATATCCCTCGGGATATTGAAAAACAATTAACTGACTTTTTGAAGTGCAGGATGTCAACGTTTGCATGGAGGCATGAGGATATGACAGGTATATCCAAATACATTATTACTCACAAGCTTGGAATTGACAGGTCATTCAAGCCTATTCAGTAAAAAAGAAGGAAGTTTGCTCCTGAGCGGAATATAATCATCCAAGAGGAAGTTGAAAGATTGTTAAAGTCCAAAATGATCAGAGAAGTCAAGTTCCCAAGATGGTTGGCGAATGTGGTCGTAGTGCAGAAGAAAAATGGGAAATGGAGAGTCTGTGTAAATTACACAGACTTGAATAAGGCTTGTCCTAAAGACCCGTTCCCCCTTCCTCATATCGATGCAATGGTGGATGCTACTGCTGGGCATGAAATGTTAACGTTCATGGACGCATCCTCAGGATTTCAGCAGATTCAAATGGAGCCTTCGGACCAGGAGGATACTGCTTTTATGACACCAACATGTATTTATTGCTATACTGCTATGCCTTTCGGTTTGAAAAATGTAGGTGCAACATACCAGAGATTGGTGAACATGATGTTCAAAGATAAGCTGGGGGACACCATGGAGGTATATATTGACGATATGGTGGTGAAATCTAAAAAGGCTGAGGATCACCTCCAGGATATCAAGGGAGCATTTGATATCCTGGATCAGTATAACATGAAGCTGAATCCTGCTAAGTGCCATTTCGGAGTGGGGGCAGGAAAGTTTCTAGGATATATGGTGACGAAAAGCGGGATAGAGGCAAGCCCGGAGCAGATTAAAGCTATCCTGGATATAAAATCACCCTCGAATATGAAGGACGTTCAACGGTTAACAGGCCGAGTAGCAGCTTTGAACAGATTTATTTCAAGATCCTCGGAAAAATGCAAGGAATTCTATGATATCCTCAAGAAGAATAAGAAATTTGAATGGGGAGCAAAGCATGAAGCAGCCTTGTAGGATTTGAAGCGATATCTCTCAACTGCACCTCTATTGATGAAGCCTGAAAATGGTGAACCACTATCCCTATACCTCGCTGTATCAGGGAATGCTGTAAGTGCCGTTCTTATAAAGGACCATGAAGGTCAGCAATATCCTGTTTATTATGTTAGTAAAAGTTTGTTAGATGCTGAAACTAGGTATTCTCATTTAGAAAAATTGATATTAGCTCTAGTTATGGCATCAACGAAGCTTAGACATTACTTTGAGACACATAGGATTCATGTTAAAACAAATTATCCTGTCAAAAATGTGCTTAGAAAACCAGAAATGTCAGGCAGGATGGCCAAGTGGTCAGTAAAGTTAAGTGCTTATGATTTAGTATATGAACCTAGAAATGCCATAAAGTCTCAGGCTTTAGCTGACTTTGTGGCTGATTTCAGTAGTGACATTCAGGATGAGGTAGACGTAGAAGTTCAACAGTTAGGAGAATCCTCAGGATCCTGGACATTATATACTGATGGTGCATCTAATGTAAGAGGAGTAGGATTGGGAATACTACTAAAATCGCCACAGGGGGACATATTACCCCAGGCTATTAGGTGTGAATTCCCTGCTACTAATAATGATGCAGAATATGAAGCTTTAATTGCAGGATTAGAGTTGGCTAAGAATATGAGTATCAAGAATTTGCAAGTATATGTTGACTCCTTGTTAATTACTAACCATTTTAATGGATCCTATGCAGTTAAGGGTGAGAAATTCATCGAATATCTCGATATTCTCAAAAAATTAGCAGGATATTTCGATGTTTTTACACTTGAACAGGTACTAAGGGAGGATAATGCTGAAGCAGATGCCTTAGCAAATTTGGGATCATCGATCAGGATACCAGAAGGGACCCAAATACCAATATTACATGTCCTATATCCTGCAACGTATCCTCAGGATAAAGAAGTATCGGGTATTCAGGATCCTGGGGCAGAGTATCCTGAAAAGGATCCTAAATCCTGGACGGCTCCAATCGTGAGATATCTCAAGGAAGGACACATCCCCGGAAATGAAAATCCTAAGGCATTTAGGATGAAGGTATCACGATTCACTATTATAAATAATGTTTTATACAAGAAATCTCTTGCAGGACCGTATTTGAGGTGCTTGGAGGATCCTGAAGCCAAAGAAGTACTTCAGGATATACATGAAGGGGATTGTGGTAACCATACTGGGGGCAGGTCGTTATTCTCAAAAGTGTTAAGGACATGATATTATTGGCCAACAATGAGAAAAGATGCCGCAGAATATGCTCGAAGATGTGACGCATGTCAAAGACATAGTAACATCTTGCATCAGCCTGCTGAACCGTTGTATCCTATTGTTTCCCCTTGGCCATTTATGAAGTGGGGTATGGATATAGTGGGAAAGCTTCCAAAGGCTCCAGGTGGAAAGGTTTTTATGTTGGCAATGACAGATTATTTCTCCAAATGGGTTGAAGCCGAGGCATTTGTCCAAGTCAGGGATCAAGAAGTAGTATCCTTCATAAAGAGAAATATCCTGACCAGATTCGGAGTACCAGCCGAGATAATCTGTGACAATGGTTCTCAGTTTATAAGCAAGAGAACTACTGACTTTTGCAAGAGTTGGGGAATCAAAATGATAACATCTACTCCGGTACATCCTCAAGCGAATGGACAAGCATAATCCTCAAACAAGATAATTGTCAATAACTTAAAGAAGAGACTTGGAGCCAAAAAAGGAAGATGGGCAGAAGAATTACCCTTTGTTTTGTGGGCTGATAGGACAACGGTAAAGAATGCAACATGCCAAACCCCGTTTTCCTTGGTATTTGGAGTAGAAGCAATGATTCCAACGGAAATGGCAATACCTACTGCAAGATCTATCCTACGGGATCCTGAACAGAATCCTAAAGCTTTATGTCAGGATTTGGATACTATAGATGAAAAAAGGGATGCAGCAAGGCTAAGGATGGCAGCATATCAACAAAGAATATCCAGAGCATATAACAAGAATATAAGGACTATGAGATTTCGAGTTGGTGATTGGGTGCTGAGAAAGGCTTTTCAAAATACCACTAATCCTGCCGATGGCAAGCTAGCTCCAAAATGGGAAGGACCATATGAAGTTGAGTCAGAAGCGGGGAAAGGAGCATATAGACTCAAGAATATGGAAGGGGATATGCTACCAAGATCCTGGAATGCAATACACTTAAAGCTCTATTTCAAGTAAGAATAGAATGTAATTTCTATCTCAAGATGGTATGAATTCTATCTCTTTTAAATATGTTTGATTTGATTTGTTCTTTGAAACCCAATACTAACTTAAGCATCGGAGGGGTGTTAGCCAAGCTAACACCCACCTTAGTTTAAGGATGTTTTGCAGTATATGATCCAGGATATAGCTCCAGGATGCTCACTCAGGATACTTCGGAAGATTAGAGGATTGGCCCCCTCTCTCACGTATAAGGGATCCCGATCCCTTCACAGGTTTAAAGGTATTCACCTTTCTTCTGAATTGGGTTTAAACACCCCGCCTGGAGCGCAAGTTATTCGGGAATAGTTTAAGGTGGCGGGACCAGTCCATGTAAAAGTGGCTGACAATTTCGTTACTATTGGCTATATCTTGAATCCTAAAGGTATATGAGGATTGATCACCCTCTCTCACGAAAGGGTATTTTCATACTCTCTAAGGTTTAAAGGTTTTCACCTTTCTAAGTCTTGGAGTTTATACACTCCCGCCTGTAGCGCACGAAATTTTGGGATTTTCCCCAGGATACAAGGGATTCATCCCCAATATATTTTTTGGGTTTTACCCTGTAACATGAAGAATTGTCTACACAATGGGAACTGATATCCAAAGGATTTCTAAGTATTTGAAGGCATTGTACACATGGGACATTCCCACTGAAGCAATGGTGTAAAGCTCAAAGGATAAGGCTCGGACCTAATACACTAAGTGTCTCAGACAGGGGACATCTTCATTGGAAGAGTTGCAAAGGGATTGAAGTTTGAGAATAGGGTTGTACCCTATTCCTGGTATGATCTTTCCTTTGTAAACGTTATACTATGTTTGACAAAAGGTCAAACGTCCTGATTAGGATAAATTCTCGGGATATATTCTCAGAATATATTTTCAAAATACTTCTCAGGATATTTGATTAAAATATTTTGAAACTGATACTAGTTTGCATCTTTGATCATTCAAGTATTATCAAAACAGGTTTTGGAAAAGTGGACTGTCTTTCACTCTTTAAAAAGCTTTCTACAAAGTTGAACGAATTTTTAGGAGTCCTATCTAAGTAAAGTTTTCATAATATATCTCTGAGCATATTGATCAAAATATTTTTGGAAGACAGTTGTACAAAATTTTGCAAAGCTAAAATATACATTAAGGAATGCATAACGAAAATTAAGAGGCAACAACAAATAAGTCAAAAACAAGTTATATTATTAACATGTCAAAGGTTGTGCTTTTGGTTTCACCTCAAACCGAGGCGCATCCGCCAAAAGCACGATTAGTTTTTACCATATCTACGTAATGGTTGAAGGTTTTATCTCAAAACGAAACCTGTCCACCTTCAACCGTTACGACATTCAAAATAGGTTATACTAACTGATGACCAAGGGCTTCATCCTGAAAACCCAGGACCCATCCACCTTTGGTCATCATATTGTTCTAATGCAGGAAATATAAATTGTTCAAAAACAGGAAAAGTAAATTGTTTACACAACCACAACCAGGAAATTTAAAAAGTGGGCTCCGGCCTTGGCACGTATATCCATCATCGCCCACTTCGCCGCCTAAGAAGCGGCACCTTCTTGATCAGCAACCTCTTTCCCAGCATTTGCACCAGCATCAGCCTCAGGATTCTTCTCGGCATCATCACCAGCATTGGCCACTTCGTCTGCCGCCTTAGAAGGCTCTTCATCAGCATGCTTTGCAGGATGAGCGACGGGATGACCTCCAAGATCCTGTAGTTTCACTTCCCAAGCCTTTACATTCTAGGAGGGGCATTCGAAGCCCAAATCCCTGGCCTCGTAAGCCATCCTTAACCTGGCTTGGAGAAGAGAGATGACCACGGATGCTTTGAGACTGTCCCGAAATGAACTCATATCCTGCTGGTATTGGAGAAGGGCGGCATCTAGTTTGGCTTGAGCATCCTCATTGGCTTTGTGGAGGGCAGCTTGGTGTTCCTGGGTCATTGCCTTGTATTTGTCCTCGTAATGCTGGGACTTGGCAGCTGCAATTGTTCCTTGATCAGCTATGGTGGCTTCAGCTTTTTCGAGCCTGATCTCTAGCATCTTATTAAGCCCGCAGGTGTCTTCATACAGATGCATGAGACGTTCCAAGCCCTGCAGTTAAAGATACAGGTATCAGTGTAAAATGAACAGGATAATGACTAACATGCATGTTCAGGATATTGAAAGGGAATTTTTACCTGCTTGAGGAATGAAGTAGCTTCATTAAACCCATGATTCTCAAGAGAGAATGTCTCAGAGGTGGCTGGAGAATCCATTTCTTTCCTCTTCCGGGAACTAGAGGCCCGGGTCCTGGATGCCGGAGGAGCTTTAGTAGTCTTTGAAGTAGCGGGCTTCGGCGTGGCAGATGGCTTCGGCTTAGGTTCTTGTTTGACAGGTACAAGGCTGGAGTAGCTATCCAACTCGTCAAGTTGGAAGCCTTCGAGGTTAATAACTGGCACTACATAAGGGAAGATGTTTTAGGCTTATTATACCTCTAAAAATAATAATCAATTTAATATAAAGATGATTCCTGAAAATATGCTTACCAGACATGTTGGAGCTTGATCTTTGACTTGAGCTTGTGAGTAGCAGGTTAAAGGTTCTTTCACCCTCTGGAAGCTTGTAGATCTCTTTTATTCTTCCTTCTGATTCAGCACTAGGGGGGGCTAGTTCCTTGAAGTTTGCTGCAAGAAAGAAAATAAACACATCAGGATATTGGTTCAGGATGGAAGTTCGGGATATGATTGGGGATATTCCTAAAACCCTAAATCCTACCAGAAGTCAACCATCTTTTAGGAAGGTCAAAACCCTTATCAATGGAGTCTCTTTTCACAAAAAAGAATTTTCTTGTCCACTTATCCTCGTTCTTGGTAGCTTTGAGGATGAGAGGATCTTTGGAAATAGAGAATAGAAGGAATTGGCTGGAACCATGAGATCTTAAGCGATAAGCCTTTGGCAAATCCTCGATACATAGGTCGGGCATATGGCGAGCCTTAATTCCTTCCAAGGTGACTAATATGCGCCAAACCATAGGCATGATTTGGGCAAAGCTCAGGCCAGTAAGTTCGAAGAAACGAGAAATAAAAGGTGAAAACGGGTATTGAAGTCCTACGGAGAAAGGGTAGGCAAAGAAGCAGACCCATTCGTCGGAACAAAAATCCGATCGGACCTCTCGGTCGAATGAACGGAAGATTGTCCCGGCGGGAAAGGCACCGGAAGCTCGTAGGGCCGCGATGTCATAATTATCGAAAGAACACACTTCTTTTGAAGGTTTCTGAAGCAAATTCTATTTGTGGAAGGTGGAAACAGAATCCGCCATTTGTGATCTAGTACGGGTAGCCATGAAGGATCACAATCGGAAGAACAGGAGATATAAAGAAGGAAAATAGAAAAGAGAAAGAGAAAAGTACCTGATATTTGGTTGAAGATAAAGATAAATCGTAATGAGACGACCCTCGGTTAATAAAGGCTAAATGTAGGGGGTAAAGAGTAAATAACGCCTTGGAAGTTGCACATTGTCATTTCAAGGGTCTCATCATATTGATTGCCTTAATTGGTGAGATAAAACTTTTAAAATATATCCGTTGGATTGGTATACCAACAGATATATTTGGGGACAATTGTTATGGGTCATTTTCTGAGCATACATATCTTGATCAATATCCTGCTTTTTATTGTTTATTTGTGACCAGGATGCTGGACGAGGATATTGCTAACATCTTGGGCGATATCCTGAGGTTGATCGAATTAATCACGTGCAGGTTAAAGACTGGGACTTGCCAACGGTCAAATGGACTTCGTCTCCTCAAGACTCGGACGTATTTGTTATGGGAGAGACGTTGAACACGGAAGACCAGGTCTACAACGTTCGACTGAGGAATATTCGCTGGATCCCGGTTATTTAGGATAGTTTGTTACATTTTTTTTACTATAAATAGATGGGGGCGGATCAGATTAAGGCACAACGCAACTTTCACACACTCTTGAACACTTTTTCTCTCTAGCTTTCAGCAAACACTACACACAAACACTGTATTCAAATCACATTGTAACACCTAGTTGATTCGCTCTACATCCTGCACTGTATCCTGATATTTGAAACAATAGAAGAACAAGGCAGCTGCGATTGTCAGCTCCCGAGGTTTTATGCCGGCGATCTAGATTGATCAAGGGCTTTCCTCGTACATCACGTGTCAACCTTTACTTTTCTGCTCATTGTTTGATCATAGATACAGCTCTATATCTTGAGCCGTATCCTGAAACTGTTTTTATAACTAACTTGGTTAACATATTTTTCACACATAATTTTAGCACACTACCTCACTTAACTAATTTGATCACTAAATTGCTTCGGTAATTTTTGACCAAAACAATTACTAATCATTATAACGGTTCCTACACTGTCAAAGGTGAAAAATTAATCAAATATTTTGAGATAGTCAAGAAACTGGCAGATTCTTTTGCTTTTTTCCAGTTTAACACATGTACCTAGGGAAGAAAAAGCAGAAGCTAATGCTCTAGCTAATCTTGGATCATCACTAAAGATGCCAGAGGATGTGAAGATACCTATCATCCATGTTCTAACCCCAGCAATTGAGGATAGCATAGCCATGGAGATAGTAGAAGATGTTGTTATTATACCCAGTGATGGTGTGCAGTCAATTTCAGGATCATGGATCCTTCCAATTCTGAAATATATTTAGAACGGGGAAATTCCCGTTGGGGAAAATCCTAGAGCCTTTAAGATTAAGGCATCTCAATTCACTTTATTGAATAACATGTTATATAAAAGGTCTCTTGCAGGTCCCTATTTAAGATGCATCGAGGATCCAGAGATTCAAGTAGTCTTGAAGGACTTTCATGAAGGAGACTGTGGGAATCACACTAGGGGCAGAGCACTATTTTCAAGGATCCTCAGAACAGGATACTATTGGCCCACAATAAAGAAGAATGTTGTGGAATGTGCAAAAAGATGTGATGCTTGTCAAAGACACGGTAACATTCTACATTAACCGGCAGAGCCTCTGCATCCAATATCCTTTTCTTAGCCATTCATGAGATGGGGAATAGATATAGTAGGCAAGCTTCCTAAGGAACCAGGAGGGAAAGTGTTCATGTTAGCTGTTTTGGTCAAAAATCACACAAGGATAATGTAACCAAATCTGATTTTTGTGAGGTTGGATGCTTGGTTATACGAACAATTGTATGAACAAATATCAAAATGAAATGACAATAAACACGAGGATTTATACGAGGAAAAAGCCCTTGATCAATGTATGATCTCCGGCATAAAAAACCTCGAATAGTGAAAACTATCACTATCAACTATATTGACCAAAAAGGTTACAACTTTGGATGATAACAAGCTCAATACAATGAATTCTAGTGTGAATGTGTGTGTGTTCGCCAATGTAGATCAGAGAGTTTGAATGGAATCAGTTGTGTTTCTAAAAAGAGCTTGTTACCCCTTACAAGATAAAAAATATCTTAATAACAAACTATCCAAAAATCAAGCTAGCCCTCCACGATCACCATTAACGGTCACCAGCCTCATGCACGTGCATAAATGGAGCATATTCCTCCGAGATTCTCTCAATGACTCAGTCCACAAATACCTGCAAACATAAATTGAGAACACAAGGAACAATTGTTAAAAACATAAATAATAGTAAGGATCCTGGATCCTCAGACTCCCTGCATTATCCGTTAAGATCCGTGATCCAGGCCCAGTCTCAGGATAGATGATCCTTAATATAAGATCCATGCCCTAACAATTGCCCCCAAAATATGAGGAATTAGATACAACTAAGTGAATCATATTTTCTGCTTGATGCTGGATGACTCGTTAGCAAGAAACTAGCCGTTACAATAGGACTAGCCGTTACAAGGGTGACATCAGCGATAAGACTCCCCCTGCAACAAACATCATTATAAATAGGATTAGAGATAGGGTTGAAATTTGTATTTGAATTCGAGATCCTTCCCATTTAAATCCTCATTCGAAGACTTCATCAGGTATCTCTTCTTCCATTCTCTCAAAATTTCTCATCTCCGATCCTCTGTTTCTTCAAAACTTCCATGGCTAAGATGACCACTCGATCCTCCCCTGACAAGAATCCTGAACACAACAGCCCTCCGAAGAGTCAGGGCCTCACCAAAAATCCTTCCATGGAGCTCTGTCATTTCACTGATCCAGAGATTGATCAGTTGCGTCATTGCTTTCCGGATGGAACAATCTTCCAGCCTTTCGACTCTTCGATGAAGAGTGATTGTCAATCTGAAGTCTGGGTCACCTTCCCTACCGCTCCATTCCAGATAGGCTTCATCTATCCTTTCCCGGCGTTCACACAGAGCTTCTTCACTTTGACTGGTCTGTGCTATATTCAGGCCATGCCAATGTTGTGGAGAGTTCTTTATACACCTGAGCACATCATAGAAAACGAGGGAATAGACATAGGTCTATCTGAGTTAAGCCACATGTATAACTTGGTCAGTCACGGGTCTCATCGTTTCCTCTTTAAGCACAAGCCACAAAAACCCCATCCACTGTTGAAGGTCACCAAGAACGACACTCACTAGAGAAACCAATTTTTCTTTGTGAGGAGAGATTCCATTCCAAATGGAAGCTCTCTTCCCAAAAAATGGAACACCCTGGGTAGGATATAGGATCCTTAGGATAGGACCGTGGTAATATCTTTTCCTTTCTACAAAGGATAACTGATCCATTTTTTTATGCAACTATCTCTTTTTCACACATACAAGATTCACCTGTCACTGCTGAAAAAGTAAGTGCTTTTTGGAACCTCGACCCTGCTATCAGAACATTTCCACCAAGGATAAAGGATTCACAAGAAATCTCTTCCACCTCCTACACCATGTCAAGTAAGTACCCCTTTTTATAAATATGTAATTGAATATTTGAAAAATGAATACTTATATGTTTTTATGTGTGTAAGCGCTGCAAAGTCATCAAAGTCTACCTCGACATGTAGGACATTGTCTCCCCCAGATCCATCAAGAAAGAGCTGGCTGCAAGCCAAAGCATCCCAGAGGGTAAAGGAATAGGTACCCGGGCTAAAAGTGGGAACAAAAGGAAGAATCCCTCTGAGCCCTTTGAAGGTCTTCCTCTGATGGAACGGCAACTCCATGAAGCAGTCTCTGAGGTAAGGATCATATATCCTGAAATTTGTAGCCTTTCCAAGGATAAATGATCCTAAAAAATAATTCTTTATTTGCAGAAATTTGCTGAGATCCAGATCCTCCAGGACCAACACTTGGCCGAAGCTAAAGAGCGAATCCTTAATCTCCAGACCATAGCAGCTGCCAAAGATAAAAAGATCTCCCAACTAGAGAAGGAGAACAAGGCATTGTAGAAGGAGTTCATTCTTGCTGATATCACCGCTAATAAGGAGCGGTTGGAGATCATCGATGAGGCCAAGAAGTCTGCTGCCATTGTGATGTTGAAAATCAGGCTTCAAATGGCTAAGGAAGCTGCTGATCCTTCCTTCGACAGGTCAGAGTGGGATGTGGAGGCTTGGAAGCAGAGGCTGCAAGAGCTTGGGGATGATTAGGAGCCTGAGGAGGTGCTGGCCATCGAAGCTGGTGGGAGTGGTAGCAAGGATCCTCAGGATGCGGCAGCGGCTGGTGGCAGCAGTGAAGGTGGATAAGCAAAGGTGGATGACGAGGTCAAGGCAGAGGCTGCATAAATGGGCGATGATGGAAATTTCTAGACGTAGCCGGAGCCCAATTTTTATGGTTTAATGGTTTTTTGGTTACGGTGTTTTTATCCATAACAATTGGTCTGTAATAACTTTGAACAATAGCTCTAGGGTTAAGGATTACTGATCCTTTGGACAATAGGGGGGTAACAAAGGTGG
The DNA here is from genome assembly GCA_030545235.1 of Helianthus tuberosus. Lineage (NCBI taxonomy): Eukaryota > Viridiplantae > Streptophyta > Magnoliopsida > Asterales > Asteraceae > Helianthus > Helianthus tuberosus. The sequence goes on from JARYGA010005411.1 coordinate 16,380, forward strand.
ATGGGTCCTTCTATTTGTGGAGGATGAAGCCTTTGATGCCCCTCGCCTTTACTTCCTGCACTTCTTAGAACTGTTAATATGGATACCCTTTGCCAACCAAAGTGGACGGGCCACGTTTTACTGGTAGAAACTTGGGTAGGCAATTTTGACAACCTTTAATAGGGTTTAACGATAAATAAATAAACCTTTAAGCTTTTGACTATCTTTTGTGTTATCAACTTTATTTATTTTGAATGTTGTTCTATTCCCATTTACCTGCCAATTTCTATTTACAACTTTAGAGTTTACAAGTTGTTAGAAAAAGTATCAAATGTATGCCAAAATCAGTTTATGTCAAAAGATTAAAAATTATATGATCAAGGATCACATATCCTGTTGTCAAAGGATAAGGGTAACATTAATAAATCAAAAATAAAGTAAAGGCAAATAAGTATCATACCAGAGAATCCAAGTTAGGATTCTATATCCTTAACACTTACAACTATGCTAACAAGAGACAAGAACCAGTAGAAAGTTAGGATCCTGTATCCTTAATTGTTTGGCTTTGGGAACCTGTAATAACATATAACTTGGGACTAAGCCAATTGTCACAGAAAAGAATCATTAGTAACTGGGGACAAGCCTAACAAGCTGGGGACAAGCACAATAAACTGGGGACAAGCCTAAATTGTAACAACCCGACTTTTGGAAGTCAAAGTCAAAGTCAAAGTCAAAGTCAAAGTCAAAGGAAGAAAAGATTGCTAATTCGATCTGTTATTCCTTGCTTAATTATTGCTTGTACTCTCAACCTCGATAAATCGACACTTGAATTTACACTTGTTAGTTGTAATATGTGAAGTAACAATGCGATAAAGATAACTAAACAACTAATCTACTTAACGCTATCACATCGCTATCGCATCGCAACTCGAATTACAGGTTATGGATATTGTTTTACATGTGTGTGCTATTATGTGTTACTTGTGCATGTTTATATTTGTTTTGGGATGTAAATCGCAATCGCAACTCTATCGCAACGCAATCTCATCGCAACACAAAACGCAGAATGGGGTATGTTTAGGTTTATGACTGATTAGTTAGGGTATTAGTGTAATTAATGTGTAATGCTATCGCACCGCTTACTCGCAACGCTCAACGCACAAAACGAAAAGTCGGAAACCAACTCGTAGGAGTCCTCCGATCGAAGGACCCTCCGATCCATCACATTACACCGCCTTTTTACCTCTCTTGCCTATAAATAGCACCTGTCACATCACTGTTCATGTGATGTGATAGATCTTGTTCGACCAGCACGTTCCAACCCTATTTTCCCTCGATTCCTCGCGATTCTTGTAAGTTTCTACTCCAAATCTTGTACTTATTTGATCTACACACACTTCTTCATCATTTTCACCACTAAATCTTAACTTTTCACCATGAAATCAGTGGATTTGGGTTGTTTTAGGATGATGTCATCATGGGTTCTCAAGAACACCAAAAGGTGATCTCATTCCACCAAGAACAACTCAGATCCAAAGGATTTCTACCATGCTTAAACACTGATTTCTCCTAAATCTAAACAAAAATCAAAGTGTTTCAACTTTTCTTCAACAATCTCAACTTTTCACATAAAACCGATGGAATTCGAGCTCGTTCAGGCCTTCTACTCATTCTCTAGTGAAGGGTCGGTCTGAGAACGGATTCCTATCAAAGAGACAACCGATTCACGGGTTGAGCATGAACAACCATCAAGAACAGTTAACTGAACGGACGGGGTGATTCCCATCCGATCAGACCACTTGGGCTTGTCGGGGGTTCCTTTGCTTGACACGTAGTCATACCGTCTCGGTTCAAACGAAAAAGCTTTAACTTAGCAAAATTATCAGATTTCAAAATGATCAGATCACTGAACGGATTGCCGTCCAATCAGAAAGCCATCCGATCGAACGACGATCCGGACGGATGACATATGATCTTCAACACTTAAACAAATTTTACAAACTTTCAAAAGGATCAGTTTCAAACGAGGAACCATCCGACCGAACGACCATCCGGCCGGATAACCATCCGGCCGGATGACCTGAATGATAGGAACACTTCTTGACTTTCAAATGCTACAACGAAAACTTCAAAGTTCCATCATACACAAACACATCCATCCAAAACGAATGACAATTCGACCGAATGGCCATCCGACCGGACGACCATCCGTCCGGATTGTCATCCCATCGGATGACCTTTCGTCATTCTGTTCACTCGCATAGTGTTACGCACCGTTCAACGCTTATATTATCGTACTGCATTCAGGCTAATCCCTCAACGCTCCCTTCAATCCAAGAGAGTGTTTATTTACTAAACACAATCTGTGAGTATATTCGATCCCTTTTTGCTTTAAGCACTTTTAGGTGTTACATACGTTACCTATATCAAATCACATCGATCACACAACGCAAACACTTTTATACACTAACCGCTTTCGCATGTTATACGTGTTATTCGATGAATGCTTGTATGTTATATTTACACAATGATTGTTGCCTGACACCTTAGCAACAATAGTACTATAGTTTGGACTCAGCACCCGTCGTGGACGGGGGTTGTTAAGGGCTTTCTTCACGTGTCATAGTGGTGATATGTGTTGCGCATTCTACAACTCGCAGTCACGTCTGTGCATATTTCATTGTCGATAACTTACTTGCTTCACATTTCTACGTGTTACATGCTGGTTATACGTAAATCGCTTTCGCTACTATTATAATATTTAAACTTGTATGCTCACCTTTACACTATGTGTATTGACTTCTATTTTAATGTATGTAACATGTGTTTAGGATGTTTGCTATATTTGCTGGAATCGAAGCTAGGAAGGAGTCTAGAAACAAACAATTAATATTTTGAGTTGTCGGAACTATGAATTGTCTTTGAGATAACAATGTCTGTCATAACTGCTTTATTTGATAAGTTATGGTATGGGACATAATGTTAATTATCCGGTAATTTAGTTGTTATGGAATTCTCCTGGACAATCTGTTTCGCTCAGTGCCGCGCCCTGATGTTTCCGCCATCGGTTGGGGTGTGACAGATTGGTATCAGAGCCATAACTATAGGGAGTTAGGCAAGACTCGACCTAGTCTGGGTCGGTGTCTTAGAATTGACCTAGTCTATAGTCTAAGTACCAACAGACCGACTTGCGCAAATACAGTAGGGGTTTTATACGAGCATACTCGATACTCTCGCTCGAATTCGCTATAAACTGCACTCTTGCGTAAACATCGCATACTATCACTTTGCGCAAGATCGGCCTTTCCTAAGGCTAACCACACACAACTTTTCGAAAAAAAATGAATGATTAGGTCGAGATTAGGTGTGAAAGCCGCAAACTCTCAACTGGATCGCTTGCTCGACACGCATTTTACTACAAACACGAGAACTTGCGTTGAATCAGGAGTGAAATCCATACTTCGACGCAAATCTCCCACTCTATCTCATGATTTCATCACACCAACAGGAATGAAGTTGTTAAGTTAGGGGTGAAACCCGCATCTTAACAACTTAATCCACTCTATACTTTGGTTTTTTTACAAAACTCTCACCAAAGTCTTGATGGATTCCAACGACTTGAGCCGCGTAACGGCCAAAAGGATGCGTGTCGATTGCCCGGATTGAGGCAAGAGCACAGTCTAATAAGCTAATGCATGTACTCGGAGTCCTTGAGAATAGTCGAACCGCTTTGGGTAGTCCCAGACTCGCACACCCAAGACATCCTAATTTTTGCTGATATTACGCTCTGTCGCTTTTATGTGTTTCGATTCTGAGATCGCAACCGCTGACTCTGTGAATTATGGATTTTATGTGTTTTATGTGGTTTTATGTGTTTTGGTTTTGGTGATTTATTCGCTTTTCGCTCATCGCTTTGATAAGCGTGCACGACCCGCACAACGATTCACAACTAACAAATCGTAGACTTGCTACCAGCTACTTGCCACACTACTCGCTGTTGTAGTACTCGCTATCGCTACTCGCGCTCGCAACTCTCGAATCGCTTTTCGCAGCCTTGAAAGATAGGTGATTACGTGCAAAATATGTAGGTGAATACGTGCAAAATATAGAGGAATATGTGCTTAGGTGGATTACGTGCTTCTGTGCTCTACGTGCTTATGTGTTTCTGTGCTTACATGCTTATGTGCCTACGTGAATCATGTGCCTCTGTGATTATATGACGTATGTAAATGTGTTCCTGAGCTTTATATATATAAAAGTAGCTTTTGGTGATACGCTAGACTATACTAAATCGCGTCTGAGTCCTATAACGATGTCTGTTGCAGACAATTTCGTCATCTCATACTTCTCTACCCGCTCGCCGAAATCACGCTGACAAACGCATCGCATCGCTAGTGGCCAAGCTAAGGTCATTCCATAAATTGTCAGCGAGCTTAACGAAAATGCTAGCAAGTCCTCCGAGGAATCAAGGACCGACTCTCCCCGCGCTACTTTCAGCTTCAATCAGTTTAAGGCCTGCGGCCCCAAAGAATTCACCGAAGAAGACGGGCCTACTGCCATGTTTCAATGGTTCGATTCAATTGAAGTCACTATGCTCCAAAGCGGCTGTCCTGTTAATCTTCGCACTGTTAACGCCACTGGCGTTTTCCAGTCCAGGGCTCTGGACTGGTGGACTGCCGAAAGAAACAAGCGAGGGAATAATGCAGCCTATGGGCTTACTTAGGAGGAGTTGAAGGAAATCATGATGAAGGAATTCTGCCCTCCCCATGAGCTTCAGAAGCTGGAGGATGAGTTTTGGCATATCAAACAAGAGGGTGGCGACAACACTGGTCTTACTGCCTGCTTTAAGCAGCTAAGCCTCATTTGTCCTAGTCAAGTCTCTACTGCTGATGTCACCATCAAGAAATACATCCATGCTTTACCGTACTGTGTTGCTGATTTAGTGCAAGCCGCCAAGACAACCACCATCGATGAAACCTATCTACTCGCTGCTGAGATTAACGACAAGCGAGTTAGGGCTGGTTACTTCGATAAAACCACCAAGAGTCTTCATCAAGTTACCGCTAGTCCCACCGCTGAAACCGCCGCATCGCAAACCTCCAAGACTATTCGTCGCAAGCACAAGAACAACAACCACAACAACAAGAACTGTGCTATCACCGCCGCTCCACTCAATGCAGTACCTGCTCCACCCTAAAACCAGAACCGCCAGGTAGCAGCACCAGCGACCAATGCATCGCCGACCAAGCGTGCATATACTGGTCCACACCCGATGTGCCCTACCTGTACTTATCACCATCCTGCTGGGATCGCATGCCGATTTTGTGTTCATTGCAACCTGTACGGTCACTTTACTGCCAACTGCCATACTGGTCCCTGCCAAACCCAAGGTCAAGGTCAAGCTCCTGCACTGCCAGCTCCTAATTCTGCTCCACAGGGCCAACAAGCAGCTCCTGCTCCCGCTGCTCACGCAAGAGCCTGCTATCCGTGTGGTGATCCCAACCACTTCGCAAATGTCTGCCCCAATAGAGTAGTGAAGCAAGAGCCACAACAACACCAGCAGCAGCACCCTCAGCAGCAGCAGTAACAGCCAGCAGCTCGCGGACGTGCATTCAACATCAACGCCCGCCAGGCACAAGCAGACAACAATGTGGTTAATGGTACGTTCCTTGTCAACGGTATATATGCTTCGTGTTTATTTGATACTGGAGCTGATAACTGTTTTGTATCATTTGAATTCAAGAAGCTCCTAGAACATAAACGCGCTAACCTCCCTACGACGTTCGACGTAGAAATTGCCACTGGAAGAACCGTCACTCTTCGTTCTGTCCGACGTGGTTGTACTCTTGAGCTCAACAATCACGTCTTCCCTATCGATCTTATCCCGATGCAGCTTGGAAGTTTTGACGTCATAGTAGGCATGGATTTTCTTCGTGAAAATCGTGCCGAAGTCGTTTGTTTTGATAAAATGATTCGTTTTCTCTCGCTAATGGTGATCAACTCTGTGTATACGGTGAAACTCCCTCGAAGGATCTCAAACTCATGTCGTGTGTCCAAGCTAGCAAGTATCTCCGAAAGGAATACCAAGCTTTCTTGGCACACATCGTAGTAACGGAGAAGGAAAAGAAAGAGAAGGCAATGGAAAAGGTGCCTGTGGTTCGTGATTTTCCTAATGTCTTTCCTGATGATTTACCTGGCTTACCGCTAACTCATGATATCGACTTTCGAATTGACCTCATTCCTGGAGCAAATCCTGTCGCTCGAGCGCCTTATCGTCTAGCTCCATCCGAAATGCGCGAACTCTCGAATCAGCTCCAGGAATTGCTTGACAAAGGTTTTATTCACCCTAGCACCTCTCCTTGGGGCGCACCTGTCCTTTTCGTCAAAAAGAAGGACGGATCATTCCGGATGTACATCGACTACAGGGAATTGAATAAGCTTACCATCAAGAATCGCTATCCCTTACCTCGAATCGATGATTTGTTTGATCAATTACAAGGTGCTACGTGTTTTTCCAAGATCGATTTACGCTCTGGCTATCACCAATTACGAATTCAAGAAGAAGATATACCCAAAACCGCCTTTCGAACCCGATACGGTCACTACGAGTTTGTTGTTATGCCCTTTGGTTTAACTAACGCCCCCGCAGTCTTTATGGATCTAATGAATCGCGTGTGTAAACCCTTTCTCTTCCTCTTCGTCATCGTGTTTATCGATGATATCCTGATCTATTCCAAGTCAAAAGCCGAACACGCACGACATCTCAGTTTGGTTCTTGAACTACTCCAGGGAAACCGCCTCTACGCCAAATTCTCCAAGTGCGAATTCTGGCACGAGGAGATTCAATTCCTCGGTCACATTGTCAATAGTCAGGGAATTCATGTCGATCCTGCGAAGATAGAAGCAGTTAAGAGTTGGGTTACACCAAGGAACCCATCTGAAGTCCGTTCTTTTCTCGGGCTAGCGGGTTATTACCGCCGATTTATCGAAGGATTCTCTAAAATAGTTGTACCGCTTACTTCTCTCACACATAAAGACAAACCTTTTGTTTGGGGAACTGAACAAGAGGAAGCCTTTCGAACTCTCAAGCTTATGCTCTGTAATGCTCCTATTCTCACCTTACCCGACGGAAACGATGACTTCATAGTCTATTACGATGCCTCTAACCTCGGTCTTGGTTGTGTTCTTATGCAACGGGACAAGGTTATCGCGTACGCCTCACGTCAGCTCAAGATCCACGAGAAGAACTACACGACCCACGATCTCGAGCTAGGTGCAGTTATTTTTACATTGAAGATTTGGCGACACTACCTTTACGGTACCAAGTGTATGGTCTTCACCGACCATAAGAGCCTCCAACACATCTTTAACCAGAAAGAGCTGAATATGCGCCAACGCCGATGGGTTAAACTCCTCAACGATTACGACTGTGAGATCCGTTACCACCCAGGCAAAGCAAATGTCATTTCCGATGCTCTCAGTCGATGAAGCTATTTGCATAGCATTCGTAATACTCAAGCCCAGCACAATCTCGAAGCTCTCATCCGTGATGCTCAACATGCTTGTTTTACAGAATGCACTATGAAGAAGGAAAGGATTATCAACAACGGCGAACAGCTAGTGAATAAATCGAATGGTATATTCCATTATCTAGACCGAATTTGGATTCCCAAACGCACTAATTTATGAGAGATTCTGTTAAACGAAGCCCACAAGTCCCAATATTCTATTCATCCCGGTGCAGATAAGATGTACCAGGACCTTCGCTACAAGTACTGGTGGTCGGGCTTGAAAAGGGATATCGCCGTCTATGTTTCGAAGTGCCTAACTTGTTCAAAAGTCAAGGCCGAGCATCAACGCCCCTCTGGCTTACTCGTACAACCCGAGATCCCTGTGTGGAAGTGGGAGAGTATAGCTATGGATTTCTTAACGAAACTTCTGCGCACGCCATCAGGTCACGATAGCATCTGGGTTATCGTTGATCGTCTTACTAAATCTGCTCATTTTCTGCCGATACGAGAAGACTTTAAGATAGAACGATTAGCACGGATCTACACCGATGAAATTATATGTCGACACAGGACGCCTCGTGATATTATCTCTGACTGCGATGGCTGGTTTACCTCGCGCCTTTGGGAAACGTTTCAATCTGTTCTCGATACGACGCTTAATCTAAGTACTGCTTTCCATCCCTAAACCGACAGTTAGACTAAACAAACGATTCGTACCCTGGAAGACATGCTTCGCTCGTGTGTCATAGATTTCGGTGGTAATTGGGAAGCGCACTTACCTTTGGTCGAATTCTTGTACAATAACAGTTATCACACTAGCATTCAAATGGCACCATTTGAGGCATTATACGGAAGAAAATGTCGATCGCCTATTGTGTGGCACGAGATCGGAGATGCGCAAATTACCGGTCCTGAGCTGTTGCAAGAAACGACTGACACGATCCTCCAAATCCGAGACAACCTCTTGAAAGCTCGGAGTCGTCAAAAGAGTTACGCCGATAGACGCCGCAAGCCCCTTGAATTTGACGTTGGCGATCACGTACTCCTAAAGGTATCACCTTGGAAGGGGGTGATCAGATTCGGCAAGAAAAGAAAGCTCGTGCCTCGATATGTTGGACCCTTTAAGATTCTGGAAATGATTGGCAAAGTGGCCTATAGACTCGAACTACCGGAGGAGCTCAGCAACGTCCACCCGACTTTCCACGTCTCGAACCTCAGAAAGTGTCTAGCCGAGCAGAATTTACACGTCACGCTTGAGGATCTACAAGTTGATTAAACATTACACTTCGTGGAAAAGCCTGTCGAGATCATGGACCAAGAAACCAAGACACTTCGACGCTCACGCAATCCCATTGTGAAGGTTCGCTGGGAAGGCAATCGCGGTGCCGAGTTCAGTTGGGAACGCGAAAATGACATGAAGGCTAAATATCCACAGCTATTCGTTACGCCTGCGCCTTAAATTTTGGGACGGAATTTCCTAAAGTAGGGGAGGCTGTAACAACCCGACTTTTGGAAGTCAAAGTCAAAGTCAAAGGAAGAAAAGATTGCTAATTCGATATGTTATTCCTTGCTTAATTATTGCTTGTACTCTCAACCTCGATAAATCGACACTTGAATTTACACTTGTTAGTTGTATTATGTGAAGCAACAATGCGATAAAGATAACTAAACAACTAATCTACTTAACCCTATCACATCGCTATCGCATCGCAACTCGAATTACAGGTTATGGATATTGTTTTACGTATGTGTGCTATTATGTATTACTTGTGCATGTTTATATTTGTTTTGGGATGTAAATCGCAATCGCAAACGCAATCGCAACTCTATCGCAACTCAATCTCATCGCAACGCAAAACGCAGAATGGGGTATGTTTAGGTTCATGACTGATTAGTTAGGGTATTAGTGTAATTAATGTGTAATGCTATCGCACCGCTTACTCGCAACGCCCAACGCACAAAACAAAAAGTCGAAAACCAACTCGCATGAGTCCTCCGATCGAAGGACCATCCGACTGGGTAACCATCCGATCGGATGGCCATCCGATTGGAAGGCCCTCCGATCCGTCACATTACACCACCTTTTCACCTCTCTTGCCTATAAAGAGCACCTGTCACATCACTATTCATGTGATGTGATAGCTCTCGTTCGACCAGCACGTTCCAACCCTATTTTCTCTCGATTCCTCGCGATTCTTGTAAGTTTCTACTCCAAATATTACACTTCTTTGATCTACACACACTTCTTCATCATTTTCACCATCAAATCTTAACTTGTCACCATGAAATCGGTGGATTTGGGATGTTTTAGGATTATGTCATCATGGGTTCTCAAGAACACCAAAGTGTGATCTCATTCCACCAAGAACAACTCAGATCCAAAGGATTTCTACCATGCTTAAACACTTATTTCTCCTAAATCTAAACAAAAATCAAAGTGTTTCAAATTTTCTTCAACAATCTCAACTTTTCACATAAAACCGATGGAATCCGAGCTCGTTCATGCCTTCTACTCATTCTCTAGTGAAGGGTCGGTCTGAGAACGGATTCCTATCAAAGAGACAGCCGATTCACGGGTTGAGCATGAACAACCGTCAAGAACAGTTAGCTGAACGGACGGGGTGATTCCCATCCGATCAGACGACTTGGGCTTGCCGGGGGTTCCGTTGCTTGACACGTAGTCATACCATCTCGGTTCAAACGAAAAAGCTTTAACTTAGCAAAATTATCAGATTTCAAATCGATCAGATCACTGAATGGATTGCCGTCCGATCAGATAGCCATCCGATCAAACGACGATCCGGTCGGATGACATATGATCTTCAACACTTAAATTTTTTTTACAAACTTTCAAAAGGATCAGTTCCAAACAAGGAACCATCCGACCGAACGGCCATCCGTCCAGATGACCTGAATGATAGGAACACTTCTTGACTTTTGAGATGCTACAACGAAAACTTCAAAGGTTTATCATACATAAACACATCCAGCCAAAACGAATGACAATTCGACCGAATGGCCATCCGACCGGACAACCATCCGTCCAGATTGTCATCCGATCGGATGACCATTCGTCATTCTGTTCACTCGCATCGTGTTACCCACCGTTCAACGCTTATACTATCGTACTGTGTTCAGGCTAATCTCTCAGCGCTCCCTTCAATCCAAGAGAGTGTTTATTTACTAAACACAATCTGTGAGTATACTCAATCCCTTTTTGCTTTAAGCACTTTTGGGTGTTACATACGTTACCTATATCAAATCACATCGATCACACAATGCAAACACTTTTATACGCTAACTGCTTTTGCATGTTATACGTGTTATTAGATGAATGCTTGTATGTTATGTTTACACAGTGATTGTTGCCTGACACCTTAGCAACGATAGTACTATAGTTTGGACTCAGCACCTGTCGTGGACGGGGGGTTGTTAAGGGCTTTCTTCACGTGTCACAGTGGTGATATGTGTTGCGCATTTTACAACTCGCAGTCACGTATGTGCATATTTCATTGTCGACAACTTACTTGCTTCACATTTCTACGTGTTACATGTTGGTTATGCGTAAATCGCTTTCGCTACTATTATACTATTTAAACTTGTATGCTCACCTTTACACTATGTGTATTGACTTCTATTTTAACGTATGTAACAGGTGTTTAGGATGTTTGCTCTATTTGCTGGAATCGAAGCTAGGAAGGAGTCTAGAAACAAACAATTAATATTTTGAGTTGTCGGAACTATGAATTGTCTTTGAGATAATTATGTCTGTAATAACTGCTTTATTTGATAAGTTATGGTATGGGACATAATGTTAATTATCCGGTAATTTAGTTGTTATGGAATTCTCCTGGACAATCTGTTTTGCTCAGTGCCACGCCCCGATGTTTTCGACATCGGTTGGGGTGTGACAGATTGGTATCAGAGCCATAACTATAGGGAGTTAGTCAAGACTCGACCTAGTCCAGGTCGGTGTCTAGAATTGACCTAGTCTATAGTCTAAGTACCAACAGACTGACTTGCGCAAATCCAGTAAGGGTTTTGTACGAGCATACTCGATACTCTCGCTCGAATTCGCTATAAACTGCAATCTTGCGCAAACATCGCATACTATCACTTTGCGCAAGATCGGCCTTTCCTAAGGCTGACCACACACAACTTTTTGAAAACAAAAGAGTGATTAGGTCGAGATTAGGTGTGAAAGCCGCAAACTCTCGACCGGATCGCTCACTCGACACACATTTTACTACAAACACGAGAACTTGCGTTGAATCAGGAGTGAAATCCATACTTCAACGCAAATCTCCTTCTCTATCTTGTGATTTCATCACACCAACAGGAATGAAGTTGTTAAGTTAGGGGTGAAACCTACATCTTAACAACTTAATCCGCTCTATACTTTGGTTTTTACAAAACTCTCAACAAAGTCTCGATGGATTCCAACAACTTGAGCAGCGTAACGGCCAAAAGGATGCGTGCCGATTGCCCGGATTGAGGCAACAGCACAGTCTAATAAGCCAATGCATGTACTCGGAGTCCTTGAGAATAGTCAAACCACTTTGGGTAGTCCCAGACTCGCACACCCAAGACATCCTAATTTTCGCTGATATTACGCTCTGTCGCTTTTATGTGTTTCGATTCTGAGATCGCAACCGCTGACTTTGTGAATTATGGATTTTATGTGTTTGATGGATTTATGTGGTTTTATGTGCTGCGCCCTGATGTTTCCACCATCGGCTGGGGTGTGACACAAATATTCTTGTGTAAACTGGTGTATGGCCCAAACTGACGACTATCCCAACGTGAGTGACATGAAAATGCCAAAACCTTAGCTAATGTGAAAACATTAGAAACCTTAGGAACGGATGTATGGTACATCTACCATTATACTTAGGATCCTAAATATAGCCAACAACAATGAAATTGTCAGCCCCTAAAGCGGGTACTGGTCCCATTGCCTCGAACTATACTTGGATAATCGTGCACAACTGGCGAGGGTGTGGAAACCCAATTCATAGGAGGCAATGGATACCTTAGACTAGGGACAAGCCCATAAACTGGGGATAAACCCAAAAAATTTGGAGAGTTGACCAATCACTTGATCCTTTGTAAAAAATGCATCTAATTCTGCAAAACGTAAAACTTGATGAAAAAAGATAAAGGATTCTAATACCCTCTCCACATAATCAAATGAATTAATGAACTTGTGAAATAATAAGTAAAACATTACCAGAATGAGGATCATATATCCTCTGAGGATCTTCATCATGAACTAAGTATCAGGATATCTAAGGATCCTCGATCCTTCTTACATGAAGTACTTCTTTAAATGAACAGCATTCCAAGCCCTTGGTAAGAGGTCACCATCCATTGTTAACAAATGATATGCCCCCTTTCCTGCCTCAGCTTCAATTAGATAGGGGCCTTCACACTTTGGTGCTAGCTTGCCATCAGCAGGGTTTGTGGTATTTTGGAATGCCTTCCTCAACACCATGTCATCAACTTGAAACTTCCTGATCCTGACATTCTTGTTGTAGGCTCCAGCCATTCTTTGTTGATAGCTAGCAAACCTTATTCTTGCTAAATCCCTGAGTTCTTCTATAGTATCCCGATCTTGAGTCAAGTTTTCAGCATTTCCTTCAGGATCATGGATGCTTGCTCTTGCAGTAGGGACTACCATCTCTGTAGGGATCACAGATTCAGCTCCAAAGACCAAAGAGAATGGAGTTTAACCAGTAGCATTCTTAGGAGTTGTTCTATCAGCCCATAATACATATGGTAGCTCTTCTGCCCATTTCCCTTTCTTGGCTCCAAGCTTCTTTTTCAAGTTGTTGATGATGATCTTGTTGGATGATTCCGCTTGACCATTAGCTTGTGGGTGGACTGGTGTTGATGTTATCATCCTAATCCCCCAGCTGTCACAAAAGTTAGTAGTTCGAGTCCCAATGAATTGGGATCCATTATCACAAACAATTTCAGAAGGTATGCCAAATCTAGTAATGATGTTTCTTTTGATAAAGGATATGACTTCTTTCTCTCTAACTTGTGCAAAGGCTTCAACTTCTGTCCACTTAGAGAAGTAATCAGTCATGGCCAACATAAATACTTTTCCTCCTGGTGCCTTAGGAAGTTTGCCAACTACGTCCATCCCCCAGCTCATGAATGGCCAATAAGATGATATAGGATGCAGAGGCTCCGCTGGTTGGTGAAGAATATTACTATGTCTCTGACAAGCATCACACTTCTTTGCATATTCCACAACATCCTTCTTCATTGTCGGCTAATAATATCCTGTTCTAAGGATCCTTGAGAATAGTGCTCTGCCCCCAGTGTGGTTCCCACAATCTCCTTCATGAAAATCCTTTAAAACTTCTTGAATTTCTGGATCCTCAATGCATCTTAAATATGGACCCGCAAGAGAGCGTTTATATAAGATGTTATTTAGTAATGTAAATTGAGATACCTTAATTTTGAAGGCTCTGTGATTTTCTCCAGCAGGAATCTCTCCATTCTGTATATATCTCAAGATTGGAAGGATCCAGGATCCTGAATTTGACTGTGCACCATCACTAGGTACAATTACAGAATCCTTTACTATCTCCATAGCTATGTTATCCTCAATAACAGGGGTTAAGATGTGGATGATGGGTATCTTAACATCCTCTAGAATCTTCAATGATGATCTAAGGTTAGCTAGGGCATCAGCTTCTGCATTTTCTTCCCTGGTTACTTGTGTTAAACTAAAAGGAGCAAAAGAGTCTGCCAATTTCTTGACTATTTCTAGATACTTGATTAGCCTTTCACCTTTGACAGCATAAGAACCATTATAGTGGTTAGTAATTAATAAAGAATCTACATGTACCTCAAGATACCTGATCCTCATATGCTTGGCTAATTGCAAACCTGCTATCAAGGCCTCATATTCAGCCTCATTAATGGTGGTTTGAAATTCACAAGCAATTGATTGGGGTATAATGTCCCCCTTTGGCGATTTTAGTTGTATGCCTAGTCCAGTTCCCTTGACATTTGAAGACCCATCTGTGAAGAGTATCCAAGGATCCTTAGTCTCTTCAAGTTGTTGAACTTCCAATTCAACTTCCCTTTGTAGATCACTACTGAAATCAGCCACAAAGTCAGCTAAGGCTTGGGATTTGATGGCAGTCCTAGGTTCATACTTAATGTCATATGCACTAAGCTTGACTGCCCATTTTGCCATCCTTCCTGACATTTCAGGTTTCCTAAGAACATTCTTGATAGGAAAGTTAGTTTTAACAATAATGGGATGAGTGTTAAAATAATGACGTAGTTTAGCAGATGCCATGATTAAAGCAAGAATAAGTTTCTCTAAGGATAAAATAATGATCAGATCGCTTCAGAACCTTGTTCTTCTTATTGCTTTAAACGTCAGGATACAGTGCAGGATATTGATCAGATCGCTAAGTGTTACAATGCTTTTTGTGAAAGTGAGAGTTGCGAGAGAGTGAGTGTGAATGAGTAGCGAGTGTAGTTGTTGTGTCCTATTGATCTGATTTATCCATCTATTTATAGTTACGAAATACAAACTAAAATTCCTATAAATGTGGGATGCTCCCGAATATTCCATTATTAACGTTGTGGACCGAGTAAAGCGGCTTCAACGTCTTCATTTGAACGACTTGGACCGAGTCTTGCGGAGAAAGGGTCTTTGTGAACGTTGGGAACTTGGCCTCGCACTCCTGCAAACAATCCGTTAGTAATCCTCAAGATACTATCCAGGATGTTACCAATATCCTGAATCAGCATCCCGGGTATAAACATATATCAGATAAGCAAGATATAATTTAAGATATCGTCCAGGATATGAGATCAGAATTTCACCCATAACAATTGTCCCCAAAAAATGTTACCGTTTAGTATCCTGGCACTAACGGTTATATTTTTTACAAAGAACGAGGCAATTAAGAGATTAGACCCATGATGTGACCGTTTGTAACCGCGCAGTCTATATTTACTCATTGCTCCCTATATCTTCTCATACTTATCCCATTTAATCTTTACCGAAGAGAAAAAGGTAAAAACTTCTCTCTCTATTCCATCTTCTTCTCTCATTCTGTTCAGCATTCCGGCGAGAATATGACAAGGCAGACAAGATCAAGCTCCGGTGACTCCGCCCCTTCATTTATCTAGCAGAATCTTCTCCAAGAACCGGAGAAGGAGATATGCTCCTTTGATAGTGCCCACTTGTCGGCTCTCAAATCCTCCGGTATCTTCCCGGAAGGGACGGTATTCCGGCCGTTTGACCTGGAAATCCGGTCGGACATGGTTTCCGACGAGTGGTTGTGTTTTAGTGCCTTTCCTTTCACCTTAGGACTACGGTTCCCCTTTCCAGATTTTATCACTGAGTTTTTCAATATTACAAAAATCTCTTTTAGCCAAACAATGCCGATGCTTTGGCGAGTCTTGTCCGTTCTTGACCAGATCAAGAAGAATCACATTCCTGATCTTTCCGTTCATGACCTCCCTTTAGCATATCGGCTTAGATGCCACGGATCCTGTAGATTTTTGTTTTATTCCACCTCCGGTGATCCGCTGATACTTCGTGCAACCAGGAACGAGGAGAAATGGCAATCTAAGTTCTTCTTTGTAAAAAGAGACTCAATCCCTGGTGGAACGGAATATCCGGTGAAGTGGTTGAGAAAGGGTAGGATTTAGGGTTCAAAGATGATCCTGCCTTTTATCCTGTTTCATATCCTGAGCTGATCAACTTTCTTTTTATTGTTTTGTACACAGCTGATTTTAGGAAGCTTGCACCTCCCCTTACTGATTCACAGAAGAGAATTGATGCTATCAGACTCCTTCCAGAGGCTGAAAGAAGTTTTAATCCGTCTCCACCATCTCCAAGCCCTCTTTCCAGTGTAAACATGTCTGGTAAGGATCCTGCACAATATCCTGCATACATGTTTTTATTTGGCATATTTAGGAAAGAATTCTACTCCCTGTACGCAGACTCCAGCAAAGTCCCAATCCTCCTTGATCTTGACGAGCTTGACAGTTACCCCACTCCAGTCATGGTCAAGAAAAAGACCCCTGCTGCCACCAGCTCCAAGCCGCTCCCGGCTCCTAAGGCTAATCCGAGGACTCGTGCTTCCACCGCAAAAAAAAGGAAAGGTTCTGAAGTTAGTGCCCCAGGCTCTAAAGGGTTCTCCTATGAAGAAGTCAGCTTTTCTGACTCCTTAGAGCCAATGACATCCTTCCTTAACAAGGTAATATCCTGCACATATATCCTGATAGGATATCCTGACAGGATATCCTGGTTAATATATTTTGACTTATACCTCAATTTTGACGTGCAGGGCCTCCAGCATCTGCTCCAGCTTTACACTGATGCTTGCAGCACGAACGTGTTCCAAGAAGCCAGGATCAAACAGCTCGAGACCACTGTTACTGACCAAGGGGCCATTGCTGAGGTGAAGACCCGACATTATGAGGACAAGTTGAAGAAGGTCACCCAGGATGCTGAGCTTAAACTTGCCACCATCCAAATGGAGCATGAACAGGCCATGGTCTCTTTCCGGGAAGGAATCAAGGCCTTTGCTATAGTCTCTCTGCTACAAGCCCGCATCAAGATGGCTTATGAGGCCAAGGAGACAGGCCTTGTGTGCCCATCCTGGCCGGTCGAATCCTGGGTGGCAAAGCTGAAGGAGCTTGGAGGCAAGGCTGTGCCCCTTCCTGCTGAAGCTGGTGAGTCCTCTAAGTCGGCAGAGGTGGCAGACAAGGCTGGAGACAAGAAGGATGCTGGCGAGGATGCTGCTCAGGATGCTGGAACTGATGCTGAAGCCGAGAAGGCGGAGAAGGCTGGTGAAGATGCTACTGTGTGAGAGCATCCAAGTGGGCGATGATGGATGTATGTGCCAAGGACGGAGCCCACTTTTTTAAATTTGATCGTTGGTTTGTAACCCCAAAACAATTTACTTTTCTTGCATTTTAACTTTCCTGCATTAGAACAATATGATGGCCAAAGGTGGAGGGATCCTGAGTTTCAGGACGAAGTCCTTGGTCATCAACGTTAATATGTTTTGCTTTTGAATAATATAACAGTTGGAGGTGGATGGGTCTTGGTTTGAGACAAAACCTTCAACTGTTAAGTAAATATAGTAAGGAACTATTTATGCTCCTGGTGGATGGTCCTTGGTTTGAGGTGAAACCAAGAGCACATCTTTTGGTATGTTAATAATATAACCTTCTTTTGGCTTTATCTC